>JACCGJ010021059.1:0-23916 GCA_013407085.1 Atriophallophorus winterbourni | reverse complement strand
TCAGTGTTGTTTTTGTGGATTTTAAAGCGACAAACCCTATGTGGCATGCTTTCATACATATGTCATTGAAAAGCGAGGAATAGTGGGCATATCGGAATGGGAAAAAGGAAAGTAACTTTACACGTTTGATTCTGATTCTGTATGGAATATGTATTAACTTGCATGAACCCAAAACGAGCCCGTCGTTCGGAAAAATGGCTCTGACTGCTCCGGTACACAGCCAGGGCCATCTAGAGGAATTCGTGAAGTTAATTGTCTCTAACTTGTCAGTCCTAGCGCAGCTCTTACACAGCCATACTTTACTACAACAACTTAGGAATGGTAAACAAACTTCTGTTGAAAAATTCTCATTTGTATACAATTCCATTACGCACATTCTAGGACCGGTTTCGTACTGTCTGCACTCATCGCTTAGGGAAAGCGAGGTCAGGTTCCAGGGAATTGATGGAAACGCAAGCAAATGAAGATTTTTGTTCAAGGTTGAATAGGTTGGTTGCGCCATGCTTATGCAGCATGAGCATTTGTTTAACTGGTGTTTAACGATGACATATTTCCAACCTAGCAACCTTAGTGTATCAAAATTTCTGACCTGTGTGAATTTTAATAGACATCATAATACTTTGCAACTCATCTATTTACGACCAAGAAACCTCCAAAAGATTGCATTATTTCACTTAGCAATCAACTTCATGTGTAGTCAGTAACTACCTAAACAATTTATTGATGCCAAGAACGACATCAACCATTGATAAATTATCTCAAACGACCGGATATCATACAATAAACCTAAACGCTGTGGGAGCGGTTTTCATTCATGTGCATGATCGTACATGCATGCCGATTGGTGAACAAGACGGCAAGGATATATCGGTGTCATCAATCATCTGAGGCGGATCCATGTACAATTCTTCCAAAGTTACCGTCTGCTTGATCATGCTAGTTATCCACCGTTGCTACCTTACCCCGACTGTTAAGGAATTAATATTGGTGTAATTGCAGTTGCCTAACTACGAATTAAAACTTATTCCAATTTCTAATCATTTTACGATTCTGCACTTGATCGCATTAATTGGTATATATCTTGTGAATTTGTCTTTAAGTCACTTACACGTGTTGATGATGGGAAGAGAGTGGTTTATTAAAACAAAAATCGCAAAAAAAGTAATTCTAGGTTTTGATGGTGTAAAAAGCAAGAAGCTTAACAGCAACCATAGGATGGATGTGAGTGTATAAAACAAAATAAGGAAGTAGATTAAGCAGTATATAAGTGTTTGGGAAACGAATAATTCAATAAAATTCGTATAATTTCGTTTTAAAGTCGTGCAAGCTAGTGGAGTGAGCAAAGGTTGAAGGTAAACTGTTCCAAGTAAAACAAACATGGACAGAGTAAAAAATACGATTGGAATATGTTTGGGACCGATCGTGTATTCATAATGCAAAGAAATTTAAGTGCAATCTGTTAGAGCAGTTTTGGGTAACGTTCCACTTCTGACACAGAAGCTACGTCAGACCAAGGGTGATTGTCAGGACAGAGAACATGATTAAGTAGTAAACCCCGCCCCACTGATTTGACCTTACCGCTAAACAGCCTATAGTACGCCTACGCTGTGGCACGTCTCGTGGGAATGACCAGGATCAGTGGTCGATTTTCATACTAGGGTGTATCCACATCAATCTAATACAAGTAAACACAGTCAAGGTCAGTTGCCACAGCGGTCCACATGCGTAAAAGTACATCACTAATATAGTGCAAAGAAATTTGAGTGGAATCGGTTAGAATAGTTTTTGGGTAACGTTTCACTTCTGACACAGAAGCTTCGTCAGACCAAGGGTGATAGTCAGGACAGGTTAAGCTATTTTTGAAGAAAAACCAAAATCTAATCTAATCTAATAGGTATAAGGTGAATAACAACTATTTACGTTCGCATCAGTGCCGAGCGCCAGATTGTGGAGATTTCTGCACCATCCACCTTATTGACCGCCAGTCAATTTCGACCGCCTCCACATGAAGGCGTTCGTTATACGGCTTAATACCACGTCTCAATATTGCCACATTGTATAGATCTACGCTGTGGCCCGTATCTAAAACGTGCTCCGCCAAGGCGGAATCACGAATAAGGGATTGATATTCCCTCGCATCCCGGGGCTGTCTTCGGACACGCTTTCGGTGTTCTTCGATTCTAGTGTGAATTTCCCTGGAAGTCTGCCCTATGTAAACACCCGAACAGTCCTTACAGTTGATTCTGTAGATGCTGTTCGTAACGCTAGATAAAGGTGTCCTATTCTTGAGATTTATCAGAACCAAACGGATAGTTTTCCTTTTCTTATAAGTTACGCGTATGGCCGCCGCCTGGTTCAAGATTCTACGTATCGCTTCATATTTGCAGTTTACATACGGTAAAGAAACTGTATCTCGCTAATTTTTCTCTGATTTTTAGGACGGGTATTTTACTTTCATCAATTGGCATTTTGCAAAACTTTTTAGATAACCGTGATCTATGAGCCTTTGGCTCGCTTCACGATGCGCTTGTTTTCGTTCTTTTTCGTCGCTGCACAGGTGTTCTATCTTATGGAAAATGGAACAAGCTATGTTACCCGAAGACTTGTCATGGATGAGCAGAAGTGCATCGTACTACAGCATTTGTTTCGATTGGTTTCCGATAGACAGAATTATTTAGTTTCCCGTCAACTTCTTGTGCTAAACAGTCCAAAAATTGAAGAGTGCTTGTGCAAGATTCAACTTCCTTTGTGACCGTAATAAGTGGGTCTATTTCATTTAAGTAGTTGAAGAAAACATCTAACTGATCTCGCCTGGGGAAAGTTTTGTTTTTAGTAGTTTTATCCCATTTAAAAGTTGTCATTGCAAACACTGTGAGAATTCTTTGCGAACATTTTTTCGAAGCCATTACTGTATTCTTAAATCATCTTTTAGTAAGAGGTAGCAGTCGATAACCTTTAGAATAATTATCAGAGATATCAAAGAACTTCTGAAATGCTCAAAAATAACCTATTATCATTAGCGCATTTCATTGTCTCAAAAGACTATGGAGATTTGAACACGAAGCATTATAAACCTTTCTCGTTGTTGGGAACACGCTCTAAGGCATGCCTGAGTATCTTTCCTTTGCAGTGACCTCCTTATAAAATCTGTACTCGTTCAATCTTGGTGCCCTGTCACTCTATGCTAGGCTACTATCACTAACTCTAGAGCGGAAGTCCCTCTGCTAATCACGTCAATTTAATTAATTATTTTCCTTTTTTATTTTTCTCAACTTTTTTACTTTGGTATTTTAATTTATTTATTAATTTATTAATTCATTCCACACTTAATCCTCCTGACAGAGCAAGTGTTCCCTACCCCGTTGAGGTCATTGTGCACATGAACTAGTTCGTGCAAGTCTCAAAGCGAACATTCTTGTACAAACATGAATGTGGTCGATCGGCGACTGCTGGCACGAAATAGTTTTCACTAGACAAGCGATCGAGGAACAAGACAAGTGTGTCCGCAGCGGCACTTAATCACCGCATTGGACGGTGGCCAACATGTTATCGATGTTGGCTTAATGCAAATTCAATCTACCCGGTGTTTTTTCCGCTTGTGAATTAGCGTTTGGTTTGTCGAAAGATTATTATTGGGTTGGTTGTGGTTATAGTGGTGCAGAATTGTTCAGGACACAGTACTGAACAAAGTAGGAAGGCTGCAAATGTTGTGCTTGAAAGCCACTTTTGAATAGACTTACTACATAAGAGCTAGGATGGTGAAATAGAGAATTGCAAATGTGATTCCAGTTCAAGCGCTCGTGGCGTTTATTATTGGCCAATACCGTTTAGTTGCGATGGATGTGAGCGCCTCAATATATAGAGGAAGGCTAGACAGTATCCTTACAAAATCTGAAGTTACGAGACCGGTAGACGTAGGTTACAATGCGATTAGTGTTAACACGATCCAAACATTACACCAGATCCGTGGTTCGGACATGTCTGCTGGATGGATCCCAGTTCGCATACGAAAGTAGCCATGCACTGACATCCGCGAGGTAAACGAAAAAGGGGACGGCCCAAGGAAACTTGGCGCAGAACTTTGGAACGCGAACTACATGCACAAGGATTCACGGTGCAGACGGCAACGGAAGCAGCGACAGACCGGAACCACTGGCGTGAAGTTGTCTTCGCCTCATGTGCCACCCGGCACGGAGAGGACTGAATGACACATTACTCACGTAGCACATGTTCGTGAAGGTCATCTCAAAATATTTTGTGTTCGCTTCTTTTGGTCAACGTCGACTTCCCATGTAAAGCGCATGAGAGCAGTGAACAGCGTGGGAGCAAGAGCATATGCAAAATCATCTGTAGTACAACTGTTATGGTTGACAAATAAATCGCCCAAGCCTGAAGACCTTGGCTCCTAAAATATATATTGCTTCGAGACCGTATATAAAATCAAGAACGATTGAGGAGTCTCAATCTTTTCGACTTTCGCTGTCGTCGACTAAGAGGTGAGCTCATACTGATGTACAATATTATGCACGTCCCTAACCATCCCTTGTCCAAACTTTTCACACGCTCGTCACCCCGTGCCAGTCGGAAACATGAACTTACAGTGCTTATTCCCACTTCAAGACTGAACTGTCGAAGATATTCGTATGGTGTACGTGTAAGTTTCACATGGAACACCCTCCCCTCCACTGTTACACACTCAGCCAACCTGGATATTTTTAAAGCTAATTTGGACAAATACTTGAGAGACAACCCAAACTTTGATATGATTTACACTACATGAGTTTTCCGTTCTTCTTTTTTATTGTATATACCTCATAATTCCATCCTATGGTTATTGTTAAGCTAAATGCTTTTTAGACCATTACAACTTTGAATCACTTTGAATCACTTTGAATCAAGCTTGTCTGACGGTCATAACATCCATTCATAGATTTTTTCGTAGATGATAAGCGCGTATAAAAGCTACGCTTTACAACCCCCCACCAAATCGTCAGATATTAAAATATCAAAAAATATTGTTAAGGATTATTGTCAAACGTGAAGAAATACTTGCCATATGCGCATATAGTAATTTTTAAAAGTGTCAATGGTTTCAGATTGCAACACGTGAGTAGGTTAGCCGTTCCACATTTGCACATTGCGGCAGTTCCACCTGCTAAGCTGTTTGTAATGTTCAGATTGGTGACCATACAGATGTGTGTTGTGGGAAAGATGTAGTAGATGGCTGCATGGATGTTTTATTTGATTAAGCACTGTCCAAATGAAGATTAACGCTCCTCGTTGTCATCGGTATCGGAATGAATGAAATTGTGGAATTTTAGAAAGTTCAAGGACGAGCTTTATCGCTATGGCTGTGGAGTTTCGAATCCCTGAAATTCTTTTTCAATCAAGGATCTCATGCCGGTATAGCATATTCTATATGTGAGTGGATTTAGGTTGGAATCAATTTTCAGATTTTGCAGGTTGGAAGTCGCATTTATTTTGGACTGTTATAAAGTCCAAGGACGAGCTTTGTCGCTGTGCGCTATGGAGTTTGGAATCGCTGAATGAATTTTCTCAACCAAGTATCCCATGCCGGTATAGCATACTCGATATGAGGGCGAATGTAGGTTGGAATGAATTTGAAGATTATGCTGGCGTCAAACGAACCTAATGCTCTTCAGAGGATACCCAGTTTCTTTCAGCTTTGCTAGCAGCGAGTCGACATTACATAGAGTTTCCTAAGTCAGACTGAATAATCACGCCTAAATCTTTTTCGTAGGAGGTGGGTTTAATAACAGTTGGACCTATGTAATATTCTTTGTTCCACTTTCTGTTGAGCGATAATAAAATGTATTTCGAGACATTTAGTGGCACACCGTGATCCAGGTACCAGACATAAATCATATAGAGATACCGTTGCAGGTTCTACATGTCGGCTGTAGAGTATATTTTACACCAAAGCTTTCGCCGTCAGCAAAAATCGGCACTGACAACTGTACTGTAGTATGTGAAACAAGAGCGGTCCGAGGACTGATCCTTGCGGGACACCACGGGCAACTTTAATCAACTCGGAAACCTGATTTTTGATCGCACGTACATCTTACGAGATAATAAAAAATATTTTATTCATGCTTACAGTCTACCACGGAATAACCCCGTTCATATGGAAGCAATGTGCGAATTCGCTATACAAAATGATTCACACAATTCTTCAAACAAACACTGACAAATGGCGTGATTCCTACAGATTCGAAACGCGGAATAATTTCTCCTATTTATAAACTGCGATGTAGCTAATTACCGACCAGTTACTCGGCTACCTCTGATTTCCAAATTAATTGAGCGCTTCATGTTTGACGATTTAATGTAACATTTCGAAAATAATCAGTTGCTTTCGAGAAAACAGTATAGATTTGACGAAATTATTCCTGTTTATCTAATTTACTGATAACTCTTAATGATTGGACACAAACGGTAGATAAATGACAACCAATACACGTCTGCTACCTAGATATCTCCAAAGCCTGTAATCGTGTTAACGACAGACTACTACTGCAGAATCTTGAAAGGCTTTGTATCACTGGAAAGTTGTTGAATTGGCTAAATGACTGCGTAACATATCGCACTGCTCAAGTGAGTTTTGACGGTGCATTATCGAAACCAATCGCAGCAACTCGCGGAATTCCCCAAGCTGCAGTCATTGATACGATCCTCTTTCTGGTTTATGTGAATGAAGTACCGAAATTTGTTGATGTAAAATTACGATATTTTCAAATGACATATGGATATGGCGCTGCATCCGTGCCCCAGACGATTGTCTGTTATTAGAAAAGCATCGCGATACGCTTCACAACTGTTTGTTGAAGAACAAACTGCAGTTTAACTTCAACAAACGCAGGATGATGAATATGGGAATTGAGTAGATTCCACATATAACATAAGTTCACATGTCAATGCAAATTGTAGTGAAGAAAAAGATTTCGTTGTCTGGATATGCATCAGTTTAAAAAAACTCACTTCAAACTAACACACCCTTTACAAAGGCAACACGTGTCCTCAATCGACTCAAACTGGTATTCGGGAAAGCTTTGTCCCAGATATTTCCAAGGGTCATGAATACATACATGAGATCAGGCATAGAATGCGGTGAGCAGTTATGGTCTTCTTGTCCCAAGAAGGATGTAGAACTTATGCAGTGAGTCTATCACCGCTCAACAGAACAAAAAAGTGGATAGCACTGAAGCGAGCAGCGTATTGATTCTTATTGAGAATCAAGGAAATTCCCCAATATGGAGTTACGCGAAAAATCCCAGGTATTTCAGAACCAACGAGGATTTGTCAATAAAAGCGGTACTATATTGAGGCAATCAAAATAACTGAAAAACATACCTCAATTATTGGGTTAACCGGGTTAGATCCGGGTCAATATCAAAACAATATCGTGTACGTACTAAGTTACGGACACGAGTCAAAATCAAATCAGGTTCAAATGTACGACCGTCCCACGCAATCGAGATTACGACAAATTGTGCGCAGTAAATCAAGGTCAAAATAAGCAAAATGGTCCGTAAAGCAATATGATAATGACAGGTCAGAAAAACAGTGTGGAAGGCGACATTGACGGAACAGAAAGAAGCAACACAGCCCCCCAAAGCCAGCATGGCTTTCGTTCCACGCGGACTTTCTGTTCCTTTCATCCTTCATCAGATCTGCACACATGTCAATCGAAGGTATTTTGTCATTAACAAGATTTTGCTCCGATGCACACACACGGGAACTCGAATCAGCATAAATACTGATCACGTCGACTGGTGACACTTCATAGTTTGATGTAGCACCACCACAACCTTCCGGACTGTTCCGCCGATCACGTGAAATGGACATATCAGCATCTCGGCCAGGTCCCCCGTCAAACCCGAAATCAAATACAAGTTTCGTGGGAATATCCAGATGTGTCTTCAACAGAACTTCTGATCGCGTCGTCACATCAGTCTCAGTAAAATCAGTGGACAAATTATCATGATTATAACAAGGCGAACTAAAACAAGCAGAACGTCCACAACTATGTGAGAAAGGCTGAATCGTGACAAAGTCATCAACATCTGCAACGGGTGCTTTTCGATCAAACCCATCAACCGAAATTTCTAGTTCACCAGAGCTATTGCAGTCAAACCTTTGGATATTTCGGATTGGACAAATGGCCAATGTGGTCATGGTGCAGCGGTTCTCTGCTTCGCACGGGGGACTGAGGTCGAAGGTTCGAACCTCGGTTGCGACAATATTTTCGAAATAATTTTCGCCATCTGTAGAAAGACTCAGCAATCTTTCTAAATAGCGTTTTCTAATTTTTATCTCCAGTAGCTCGATTTCAATTTCTTCGAGAGCAATTCCTCTCTCTAGTTTTCTCCGCTCTCTTGCTTTTCCTTTTCTTTCCATTTTGTTGAGTTCTGCTTTTGCTGGTTCAGCGAAACGGTGTCCGAATGTTTGCAAAGATTGAGAAAATGAATCAGTACTAGGGAGTTCAGGAATGGGAACGGGGTTCAGGGTAACGTCATTCAAACAGTTAGACGACTTGCCAGATCTGGTTCTAGGCATATTTGAAGATGAGATATTCTCCGTCGTGTGAACCAAATGTCGAGCCAAAAATCCAGCGATGATCGAAGGATTCTCCACGAGATAAAGGTAATTGAGTACTGTTGATTCTTATTGAGAATCAATGAAATTCCCCAATATGGAGTTACGCGCAAAATCCCAGGTATTTCAGAACCAACGAGGATTTGTCAATAAAAGCGGTACTATATTGAGGCAATCAAAATAACTGAAAAACATACCTCAATTATTGGGTTAACCGGGTTAGATCCGGGTCAATGTCAAAACAATATCGTATACGTACCAAGTTACGTACACGAGTCAAAATCAAATCAAATTCAAATGTCCGACCGTCCCACGCAGTCGAGATTACGACAAATTGTGCGCAGTAAATCAAGGTCAAAATAAGCAAAATGGTCCGTAAAGCAATAGGATAATGACAGGTCAGAAAAACAGTGTGGAAAGCGATATTGACGGAACAGAAAGGAGCAACACTATGTATCCTTGCACTTCATGATCATTTCTGGGTTAATAATATGTTGAAAGACATTGCTGAGTCAAGTGATCGTCACTCCTGCTAACGAGTTTTCATGGGAAAGATATATGGGCACTTTTTAAATAAATCTACAAGGAGAAAAAATGGCTGACCATTTACAGGACCCGCAAATTCTAGATGTATTTTTTGCTATCGTCTGTCTAAAGCAAAGCAATCCATGGGTGATTCGGCGGTGACTATAGCAGATTGAATTTTAAACACCGAATTGGAAGATGATGCACTTGGCAAATGATTGTCGTTTTTCCCTTCACATATACTGTCTATTGTCGGTTCAAATAAATTCAGATTCACCATCCAACTAAGACGCAACAAATCCAGATGTTGAGTTCCGTTACGTAGCAAGTCGATTAGATCCATTTTTTCGCCCTTCAGTTCAAGGGTACGACCCGATACATCCATTGCTGTATGAGTCGTTGGTTTCAGTTCTGGACTGATCAATTTAGCACCAATTGTTTTGGGATAACATCATAATCCAAAGACAGAATTAGGACGCATTTTATATTGTAAATAACTAATCGGTCATCCAAGAAAACACTCTGTTGATGTAAGCTAATTTGTTGCTTTTTAAGTTTAGAGCGTTATGTCCGTAAAAAAGTAAGGTTTATTTAAAGATCCATCTCTTTTTAATTTTATGATTTCTCGTTTGAACTTATGAACAATTGTTTCAGGCAGGGTTAAAATACTAAAATCCTGCTCAGATGAATTTAAGTGACGTTATATTGAATGAATATAGGCAAATCAATGTAACAACTCACTTGTGCCGACCTGATTATTTGTGGGATTAATATTGAGACGCTTGTAGGATTGTGCATTAGAATAAAATATTTATTATTTTCTGCTCTTTGGAACCTCGAAATGTTCTTGAAGCGTGTATTTTTTCACAGAAACACTTGGTTGTTGAACAATTTTGTAACCTGTTGCTGCTGTTAATGGGTGGTGTTAAGGATTTGTATTGAAAACGTTGATGTTGTGTCCGCGGCAACATTCATGGTGACGTGCGTTGGTAGTCTGCAGTGTATGACTGTTGATGCTATTGCTGGGTGCTGTAATATGTGTGTTGTTGTGCTGTGGCGCGATTAAACGTGGAGATATTTTGAAATTTATTCGACCACAGTAATCAGGGGTGAACAAAGTTCGTGCACTTTGGGTACATAGTTATTAATGAATAATTTGTGAAATTCTTTTCTAAATGTTGTTCAAAGTATCCCTAATTGTTTCTAATGTATATGTTGCCGTAGTTGCTGAATTATTTTTTGTTGATGCAGGTGTCGTTTTGAAATCTTCAACAGGCAAGAAACTTGTTATAGTTTTCTGGTTTTAAAGCATCTTCCGTTGCTCATGCTGAATCCGTTGCCGTCGCTGCTGAAACATTTTTGTTGATGCTGCTGTTGTTTTAAAAGTTCCACAATTTCCGTAGAGAATTGTAGTAACTAGCGAAACGAGAACACAAACGTCTAAACACAAGCTGTTTATTTTAGCAACTGAATAGAACTCTCAGTGCAAGTATATAACGCGTATACCTTTGGATAAATAATATAAGGGTAAATAGCGAAAGATCGATTAACTCATAATTAATGCTCAATGCGTGCTTCAGCTTGCGCACGTTTTCTGCTCCGCTGCATAGTCATTTGAAATCGCTAAGACGCGATGTTGACTAGACGTTAAGAAACACTTTTTCATTTTTAGAATGGTAAATGTATGTAATGTCTTTTAAAAACTTGTATCCTGCAGTTTCGTCTCGATGTTTAGACAACATCTGGAATGCACTTGAAAAAATCTATTTACTAATTACTCACGCTAATTGTTTAGTTCAGTTTGCACCGGATAGTGAGCGGCTAAATAGTTAATGGAGCGTCCAGAATTTCTTTTGGCTGAAAGCTGTAGAAAAGCACCCACCACTCCAATGCTTTTTTGTCTGTTTTTTGTCTGATCGTGATCACTTCTTCTGTAACACCGCTTGACTTTCCTCATCAAAACATTGACCTTGACAAATTCGAACTTCCGTTCGTGCGTGCATCGTGACCTCTCTGTAAACGTTTTGTCTACCGCTTTATATTTTCCAGTCAACCTGCGTTTTCTCCTACTCTAGTGGGACGTTATTGTAGTAATCTGGTCTACTACAAATTGGTGAGACCGACATACACGCAATCTTCGTGTATCATTTTCGGTACGTCAAAATGTTTCCGCTTCACATCGGAGTTTTCAGGTAAATTTTTTTACCTCGTTTAATCGTGTATTTTGTTTGCATCAATTGCTCCTGTTTATCATGAGTGATTCAAAACGCGTCATTTTGGCTTCGACTGTCATCACAATACCCAGCTTTATTCCACAGCACCCTGAGTATTAGTTTCATTTTTTAGAAGCTGCATTCAGTTCTGAAAATATAATTGATGACTCCGCCATGTTTTCACATTTAACGCAGAAACTCCCCGCTGATGTGTTATTACAGCCATTTTTCTTTCTTTCTTTCTCTTTCTTTACAGGTACGCGACGCAGTCCAGACTGCACCCATAGGTGACCGCTACCGTATCGTCAATTAAGCCGTGATTTCTCGCACGATTCCGTCTGAACGATCTAGGCTACAGCAGCTGTTAGGCAACTTAGAAATTGACAACAAAAAGACATCTACCATACTAATGGAGATGCGCCACTTACTCGGGTAATCGCACATAGACGAGTTCTTACTAAAAGAAATATGGCTCTAGCGTTTACCTCAGTGTGTGCAACCCAACTTGGTTGCTGCAAAAAGCACTTCGGTATCTGAGCGTTCGAAAATGGCGGACTACATCGCTGAATGTATCCGTCTCTATCCAGATGCCCATATTTCCACAGTAACCGCCATACGATCACCCGTTTGCTGGATACATCGGAAATACGGCGACGATGCGCGGCGTTGCATCAAACCTTGCGTCCATCGCACATCGGGCCGACAGCTAACGACGACTACTGTCGTCGGCCCGAAGAAATTACGTCGTCTTGTCCACATCAAGGATAAATCCACGGATTTATGTGATGGACCGAAATCCAGTAAAGTCGTTCGCACAAGCGCTAAAGCGCGCGGTAATTGTCAACGCTCGAAAATCCACCGACACACAAAAAGCTTTTGTCGAACCGGATAAGAGTTTCTCGCACAGGCACGTAGACCTCGTTGGCCCGTTACTACCTTCAAGTGGCTATACATATGTCTCCCCTGCTAGGCAATCACCATTTGCCTATGGAGATAACGTGACGCGCTTGCGACACGGTAGGAGTCGTTTCCACCCACCATCCCCGCGACTTCAAGCCAAACAGTCCCACATGCCGAAGGAGTTGGCACATTGCCAGTATGTCTTTCTCCGAAACGACATGGTGAAGCAACCTCTTTACCCTCCTTCTGATGGACCATTTAGGATAATTCGGCGGTCCCAAAAAACAGTTGTGATTGACCGCAACGGTCGACACGACACGGTCTCGATTGACAGAGTCAAACCAGCGTTCATGGACAATGCAGGTGACTCAGCTAATCCGCCAGACCCAACCCCAACACCACCGTTGATAACCCCTACTTTAACCTCAACTATCTCAACGCCTGCCACCACAACAGCTAGGCGAGCGAAACGGCAACCCGTAAGATTCGCCGACTATGTAGCAAATTTTTAAAGTGTTATCACTTGGTATATGCCCGTGCATGTTTTACGTACCTCATCACTATAACTCGGTCGAGGCCATAAAGCCATGTACCAGAGAGTTTTTTTCTTCTCAGGTACACATGCACCTTCAGCTGTGGAAATCGTGGCACGCGCCACCCCCGGATCGCCGACGCTTGTCGCCATCCTGTCCGGGTAACCTGGAATGCACGCATCTTTTGTGTATCCACTCGGTACGCATGTACCTCCCGCAATGGAAACCGTGGCACGCACCACCTCTGGATCGCCGACGCCTGTCGCCATCCTCCCGGTAGCCCCTACCCGAGCACACGCCGCCCAACACGTGCGATCTCCCAAGACGGTCGTCATTGACAATGTCGGCAAGCATGACACTGTCTCAATCGACAGAGTCAAACCGGTTTTCATGGACGAGGAAGTTATCCCAAATGACCCAACGCCAAACCCGGCACCACAGGTCATTAACCCTCCTGTACCTACAGCTAACCCAGAGCCGGCCACTACAGGAACCAAACGTGCCAAACGGCAACCCGTTCGATTCGCTGATTTTGTTGTGAATAGTTAATACTTTCATATCTTTTGGCATACACGGGTGCATTATTTCGTACCTCACTCTAATCACTCGGTCGTGGCACTAAACCCATGCACCAGGGAGTTTTCTTTTTCTTTCTTCCCTCAGGTACGCACCCACCCACCGCTGATGCCACCGAATCGCGCACCCTTCCTGGTCCACCTACGTTTGCCTCCAACTCACCCGGTAGCCCTAACCACCAACACGAGTACCATTGTTCCAACACGCCTGTCATGTCAGACAAGGTCCTTACCAGCCCAGATTGACGCGCCAACCGATTCTCCTGGCGCGGCCGTTTATCATCCTTCTTCGGGACGCAGGAAATTCTGAGCAGGGACTGTGTTTTCGAAGCCTCTGGTTCTTGTTGTCAAGCCTACGAATGCGCCAGTTTTCTGCTCAAATTGGGTTCATACTAAGACCACGCCAAATGGGAAAATCCCGCTAACAGCTGTTCACTCCATGTGAGGCGGCTCGGCAGTACGTTCACTTTCATGTGAGACGCTACTTGGCTTAGTCCCGATCGGTTCACCGTACATCCTACTCTAGAACCACCGAAGATCGACCCACGCAGACCGAGCGCCCTGGCTGACTTCTGACTGGTTGCTGAGAGACTACGTTCCTACCCGGGGTAACCTGACACCCGCATGGCCTACGCTACTGGCAACTCAGGATCAGAAGTCTTCGCTGACCATATTTCTTGGAGGGGGGCTGTGTAACACC
Source organism: Atriophallophorus winterbourni (assembly GCA_013407085.1). Classification (NCBI taxonomy): domain Eukaryota; kingdom Metazoa; phylum Platyhelminthes; class Trematoda; order Plagiorchiida; family Microphallidae; genus Atriophallophorus; species Atriophallophorus winterbourni. Next base: position 9,854 of record JACCGJ010021059.1, on the reverse strand, counting down.
GCTTGTTTTTCCTCATCAAAACATTGACATTGACAAATTCGAACTTCCGTTCGTGCGTGCATTGTGACCGATCTGTACACGTTTTGGCTGCCGCTATATATTTTTCAGTCAACCTGCGTTTTATTCTACTCTAGTGGGACGTTATTGTAGTAATCTGGTCTACTACACTTTGCAAGTTACATGAGCTTGTATGAATACAACAAAGGGAAACACGTTTTTGTGCTTGATGACAAGAAAGAATCCGTAATGTTAAAAGAATCTCGATATGATGTAACTTTCAACATAATGCACTGTTCCTTAGTAAAATAAGTGTGATGATTGTTTGAATAACAATCAATACTAATCGATAATTCTGTAATTCAAATTCTCGTTGTTAGTTACATTAATTAATACACGCTGTGTGATTGAAGTGAGTGTGGTTATTCTCAATTCAATTCTTGGGTTGGTTAATTCACTCAATTTAATACAATTCAATTCATTACAATTGGCGTCGCGATCGGCTATGTCGTTTCCACAAAATTTCGGACCTCTCAATATTCATGGAACTTCCAGAGAAATTGAAGATTATCTGGAACGTTTTGAACTTTGGTGTCTCACCAAGGGTGAAATGCCTGATTCAATTATCACTGCGCATTTTCTTACTTCAGCAGGAGAAGATGCTTATGCTTTGCTGAAAAACTTATCATTCCCTATCCCACCTGCAAAGAAGACTTTCAATGAATTGAAATCAATTCTATTAGCGCATGTCACTCCAAAAAATTTCGAAATTGCTGAACGTGCACGCTTCAAGACAATGCAAAGACAAGAAAACCAATCTATTCGTCAATTTATTTTGGAATTGCAAACACAGGCTACACGTTGTGCATTCGAAGATAAACTATATGATCATTTAGGAGATCGTTTAATTGCTGGTATCAATGAACCTGATTTATATCGCCAGTTATTGATGTTGAATAATCCAACCTATGAAAATGTCAAAAGAATATGCGAACAATATGAAGATGTTTCAAAAGAAATTAATCGTCAATTTAATGCTGACACTCAAACTGTTTTGTTCGGAACCTCTAGATCTAAACCTCATTTCAGCAACCGACTACAGCGACAAAGTGATTCTGATGTCAAACCAGACAGAGTAAGCAAATTCGTCAAAAGAAAGTCTAATTTTGACAATCAGAAGTTTGGAAAATGTGCATCTTGTGGCAAGTTACATTCTCGATTTACTTGTCCATTTCGTAATGCTAAATGTTTTAAGTGTGGTAAACTGGGACATATTCAGTCAGTTTGTCGAAATTCTAAGACATGTTATGTGCATAGTAATGGTTAAAAAGTCATCAATGTTGAAAATCAAATCAGCTCACTATCTTCATCAGTGTCACCATCCATAGTGTCTCATATTCGTCAACGTATATTCAGTAGTTATGGTTCCAAAGAATTTATACTTGATACAGGAAGTGTGGAATCATTGATTTCATTGAATGATTTGAAACATTTTGCCCCTGATGCTCAAATTTATCAATCTGACATTTCGATTCACGGCGTTACAGGACATACTGTACCTGTTGTCGAAGTTTGCTCTATTCCAGTCAGATATGGCACTGCCAAACCAGTTAAGTGTCCGTTCATTTTCACGAAATCTAGTCCACCTATCCTTGGATTAAAATCGCTGAAGTTACTCAATATTGACTTTTCATTTTTGTCTACAAGTTCATTATCAAAATTTGACTCTCATTCAATAAAAGATTTAACTCGTCAGTGTGCATCGCATTCCGGTGGCATGAAAATAAAACCTGTTCATTTAGAAATAAGTGGTGATCCTATATTTTTGAAACGTCGCCTGACTGCATATGGTCCAAGAGAACCTGCCGGAAAATCCAAAGCTCTAATGCAGACAAACGATGATGATACCTTAACTATGCCGCTTGGCAAAAAAGAAACGTTGACTTTCATACATCCTATCATAGTATGCAGAACGCTCTCGTTACTCTGGATATTCAAACTGCATCTGGTAAGACAGTTCGACCGATTTCTAACAGTGCCATTGCTCGTGCTAAAGCTCTTTTGTTTGATGATGAAAATCCGCCCGTATCATTGATCCAAACGGAAAATCTAGTTTTCATTACCAAGAAAGTGGCTCCAAAGTTAGCAAACTTCATCATTCATCAGATACCATTTCGAATAAATCACCGAACTCATCTTATCAAGCGAATAAGGCACTGCCTTCTAGCTCATCTAAACGATCGTCAGATAATGTACTTTTCAAAACCGCTAGAGGAAAAGCCTTACTGGCACCTTCGACTACTGCCATTGTAAAAGCGAGACAATTGTTGGAAACTGTGGATGATGTTTCAGGTTCGCTGGAACCTCCGTGTGTTCAATCAATTCAACCTGCAGTCACTGGACATGCTTCTGATGAGCAAGCAACAAACTTGTCACATACTTTGTCTTCCGAGAATACTGAATCAAGTGAACCTGTCAGATGATCGAAAAGACTGAGGAACAAACCTATTTCAGATTACAAAAATCCGAGGACGATAAGGAGCTGCGGTGGTTGTGATGATTGTTTGAATAACAATCAATACTAAGAGATAATTCTGTAATTCAAATTCTCGTTGTTAGTTACATTAATTAATACACGCTGTGTGGTTCAAGTGAGTGCGGTTATTCTTAATTCAATTCTTGGGTTGGTTAATTCACTCAATTCAATACAATTCAATTCATTACAGTAAGGTTCTTTATCAGCTACATAATTCACGAAATGGTCTATGGATGGAAAATTAGGTCATCATATTTACACTGGAATTTCACTGCTCGTGATTAGTTTCGCACGCTAAAAACCCCTTGATTCCTCGGGTATAACACCCGGGGATAAAGTAGGACTTAGTGAGGATATATCGCGAAACAATGTCACCTCAGTTCTTTCATTCATGTAGTATCCGGAAAAGGTGGTCTGAACTCTTCATCCTGGCGCAAGAGTTGCTACCGCATGTAATTGCACTGACAGAAACCTTTTTATCAGCAACTATCATTCTGTGGTCAGATGTGATAGACCAGGTGCACTCGATATATTTCTCAGTCTAGCTCTTTGGACTTCAGAATCGAGTGTTAGTCTAAGCACGCACAACGTCCAACTTATCCCTGTCTCACTCAACCTTACAAGCAATCTATGGTAATAGCATACGCTTATATGAGCACTCAAGCAAAATAGCATAATTTGCATTCGCAAACTTGCATAATTTGCTTAAAGATCTCACTTTGCTGCGCACGCAACAAGCTACAGTGCTCGACACCTGCGATACAACGGGTGATTACAATCCGGGACCGTGCATGGAAAACTGGCAAACCTAAGACACCGCTACTGGACAAAATATAAAATGGTCGACAAATTAGGCTTTGGGGATCCAACGCAAGGCAAAACGTGACTTTGAATCACGGTTGACACGCAATATAATAATAATAATAATAATAATAATAGAAACGTATTCTTGGTGAACCAAGGCATGAAATACATGATCAAGGTTTCAGAATGTTTACAGCCAAATAACGGGATTGAATGAGTAGCGGACCTTCCAAATCCAGAAATGTTATTTCGTTCACAATTGAAAATGGTAGGCTACATGGGTAGGAAAATGTTATAAACTATTCATGAATAATAAGATTTCGTTCAGATAGAGTATCCAAAAGGGAGAATAAGAAGAGTACAAGACGATGAGAAGAACAAATCTACGAAGAAAATAAAGCAAAGGATCATATTGTTAGGCTGTAGAAAAATGAATAAACATAATCAATATATACATTGAAATTGCTTAAAATCAATCAGTATGTATTGCAAAATCAAAACTGAAGGAACGGGCTCGAATAAGGTTACGTTTATTTGGTCCCGGGCCGGAGGTTAGGCACTTGGGCAAAAGGATAAACTGTCACGACTTCTAGGGCATTGGATGCAAGATCCGTTCACTGATTACATTGAATCCGTTAAGGGACACGATTACAACGGACAACACTGGTGACATCTCGAAGTCAGTAAAATTGCGAGTTCTTTGGTAGATTTACTGGAATAGGACGAAACATTCTTTTATCTGCAGCGTATTTACCACCGAACCACAAAGCTTGTACCCGGACTAGCTCCTAAACTATATGAAGAACGTTTGAGGAGTCTCAATCTTTTCGACTTTCGCTGTCGTCAACTAAGAGGTGACCTCACACTGATGTACAACATTATGCACGTCCCTAACCATCCATTGTCTAAACTTTTCACACGTTAGCCACCCCGTGCCAGTCTGAAACATGAACTTACAGTGCTTATTCCCAATTCAAGACTGAACTGTCGAAGATATTCGTATGCTGTACGTGTAAACTTCACACGGAACACTCTCCCCTCCATTGTTACATACTCAGCCAACCTGGATATTTTTAAAGCTAATTTGGACAAATACTTGAGAGAAAACCCAAATTTTGATACGATTTACACTACATGAGTTTCCCTCTTCTTCTTCTTTTTATTATATATAACTCATAACTCCATCCTATAGTTATTGCTAAGCTAAATGCTTTTTAGACCATTACAAATTTGAATCACTTTGAATCACCAGCAAGGTGAGAGGTAATCAGGATAACATTTGCCAACAAAACAGTGAAGCACAGTTATGAAAAGATAAACGTAAAAGTATTCATTTTGATGATTAGAAATTGTGTATGGTAAAAGTGTTTACCACAGACAATGAAGTATGTAAATGATGATAATTTTTCTTTGAAGTTAAAGAGAGTGCAATAGTATACCAAATGAGGTATAATAAGTATACACAAATGTGAACCAAGTCCCAGCCTTTGATAAGACATGACTCTAGGTAACCTGACACTACAGCAGAGTTATAAATAGATAAGCATAAAAATAAATTTTAAGATGTTTCAAATTTTGTCGGGAAATTTGTTTACGATATAAACCTGAATTGAGACAATAAGGATAACTATCTTTAAATTAAAAGGAGTCTATAATAATCCTGAGAGGTAATATAAGTACTGGTAAATATACTACGAGTCCCAGGTTTTGATGAGACATGCCTAGACTCTAGGTAACCCGAAACTATAGCAGAGTTATAAATATATAATCATAAAAATAAATTTTTAGATGTTTCGAATTTTTTTAGATAAATTTGTTTACTACAGAAACCTGAATTGAGACAATAAGGATAACAATGTTTAAATTAAAAGAGGGCTATAATACTCCTAAGAGGTAAAATAAGTATAGGCATATATACTAAGACTCGCAGGTTTTGATGCAACATGCCTAGAGCCTAGGTAACCTGACAAAGCAGTGCCCGAAACGTTACTATAATTATTTTCAATCCAAAGGCATATTGCTCGATCAGATTGGCAACATTCAGCAGGAATACGGACAACAAATTGTCTCAGATTAAGAAAAGGCTCCGGCTTTTCTCAAACATTTCTAGTCTGTTCACAAGCTCGATCGCCAAATAACACGCAAGCCATTATAAGGTCGGATAGAATTACTACACTCGAGGAGTTATCTTTTACTGATGATGAGGCTATAATGCCTCTTCCAGCAACCAACCCACTGTGGGTTACTCCTATAGCCTCAAATCTTCTTTTCAGTTATCTATCTATTCCAATGTAAGTGAAAAATGAGACAGAATTTATAGGTATCTAGAAGAGTTACAACACAAGCAAGTTCCGGAGTAGTGCGTGAGAAGGCATCAAAGGCCAACCTGGTGAACTCCTTAAGTTCGTAAGTCTACTCGTAAGTGGGATCACCTAAGGCAGCAGTATAAGCTATCCCACACTTCTGGTTCTTGGGCCCGCTACAAAACCACTCAGAACACTCGTGGTTAATTTCAGCTCCTGTTCAGACAGTATTTTGAGTTATTTTTACCTTGGGATGCTAAATCCGATCCGAAAAGATTTTTATAGCACTCACAATCAAAAGGCAAAACCAGGGAAAGCATTGGAGATTGGAAACTAGAGGACGGAAAGTTGCGGATACCGACTTGCCTATAGCGACTGCCTTCTCAAGGTATTTCAATAGCGTTTAACGACGGGATAATTCTTCGAATGCACCGTTTGGGCTGTTTAGCCAGCCACCCCTGCATAAAATGAGTTGACCTTTAATAGGGCTGAGTTGTATGAAGCACTTAACCATGTTCGCATTAACAGAACTGATGGACCGGTTGGTATGCATTCAATTATGCTACAGGATCTTGCCTCCTGCTTACCAAACCGTTGTGCAATCTCTTTGATTTATAATCTCACATGGGAGTGGCTTCTACTGAGTGGAAAGGATCCATAGTAGTGCCGATACGAAAGGGTGGTTGCAGGTCAACTCTTGGTAACTATAGAGATGTCACCCTGACTAGCATCGTCTCGAAAGTATTGGAAAAACTATTGCGTAGAAAATTCTGTCAGCAACTTTGTCAGTATTCTCTACCGAGTGTAACTCAACATGAATTTCTAGAGGGAAGATCCAGTCTGAATAATTTTCGTAGTTTACTCAATGCTGCAACTAGAAGGACGGATGAAGGAAAGCCAGACGTAGCCCTCTACATGGTGTTTAACAAAGCTTTCGTATCCGTGAGTCAACGTCTACTAGAGATCAAACTAGCAGCAAAAGGCATGCGAGGTAGTATATCTGCTTAGATAAAAGCATTCCTTGCAGGTAGCACATTCAGAGTTCGGGTATAATCCACGTTTTCTAGCCAAACCGACGTGGTCAGTGATGTACCTTAATGTTCCGTTACAAGTTCTCTTCTATTCCTAATTTGCAAAGATGACTTGTCGCCTTCCTTGAAGTGCTCATGCTACATTTTCGCGGATGATGTAAAGTTCTTAGGATCAACGGATGAAGATACCCTGATGCACCACATTGATTGTGTCATAAACTGGTCATACAAGTGGGACTTCCTAATGAACCTTAAAATAGCCAAATTTTGTCAGCACTGGTTGATACGATTTCGGTCCACATGTCGAAAAATCATCACAGCGTTAACGCCGTACAGTCTGTCAAGGATGTGAGAGTACGTGCAAGTAAGGTACAATTTCCTCAGAAATAAGTGCTATCGAAGAGAAAGCCTGCTACTTTTCAAGGCATTAGTTCGGCCGCATCTAAAATATTGGGTACAGGCATGGTGTCTGCACTACAAGGAGGACATTCTTCGACTTGAAATCGCACAGCATCTCGAAAATCGCATGATTGAGGTTCATCCAGTGAAACCGTACGCTGCACCCTAAAGTCTCTTGATCCATTCCTCCTTCGGCGCCGTAGTTTAAGAGGTGACTTAAACGAAACTTATGAGATCTTGAAGTGCTTAAGTGGCGTTCCAACGAAATACTTCTTTACATTCAGTCCCGATCTGGGCACCCGGGGACATTCACTTAAACTTGCTAAGTAGCGATGTCGACTATACACCCAGAAACATTTTTTCAGCCTTGTGGTAGCCAACTTCTGGAAAATTCTTCCTGAAGAACTTATATAATGCAGTTCCATCTCGAGTTTTAAGCAGGGTTTTGGACCGCAACCGTGGTGTTTTATTTCCCGAATACCCTCCGAAATTAATATAGAAGCCTAGGTAGATCACATTTTTAGCGCTATCAAGTAAAGAATGCAAATGTTAGAGTTTTCGGATTTTTCTCCACGAATCTACTTCAGCTGACCTCTCACGGTGCTGGTAAAGAGAAACTGCTACTTCTTTCTCCAGCATCGGTTATAACGTGGTGTTCCTTAAATACAATTTGAATAATACCTTGGCGTCGTGATCGTCAAAAATTTCAAACGGACAAAAAGAAAACGTTTTAGCAGTGGTCGGTGCTTCTTAGCAGCTTTCCATCAAAAGAAAATCTGGACGTTCAATTAGCTCATTGGCACTTACTGCAGTGTGCAAACTGAACGGAACTTGATCCACGTTGTCTCGGGTTGGATCCACATTGTCTAGCCAAACCGACGTGATCAGTGTGGTCCCGCACGGTCCGGTACTCGGTCATCTTCTATTCCTAATTTTCATTGATGACTTGTCGTCTGCCTTGAAGTGTCCATGCTTCATTTTCGCGGATGATGTGAAGTTCATCGGATCAACGGATACCTTGATGCATGAACTTGAGCGGGTCATAAACTGGTCATACATGTGGGATCTCCCACTGAATCTTAATAAGAGCCGACTCTTGTCAACACTGGTTGATAAGATTTTGGTCCAGGTGGCGGGGAATTCCCTCAGTGTTAACGCCACACAGTGTTCTAAGGATTTAGGAGTACTGGTTAGAGCTGACTTCAAATGGGAGGACCAATGTGCCGCTGCGGCTCAGCGTGCACGCAAGGTATTTTTTGGCTGAAATCACTGCTATCGAGCAGAAGACCCGATGTATTCCTGCCACTGTACAAGGCATTAGTTCGGCCACATCTCGAAGAAGGTGTTCAGGCGTGGTGTCCTTACTACAAAAAGGATATCCTTCGACTTGAAAGCGTACAGCTGTTGTATTTCACTCATTTTGCTATTTGCAATTATTAATTATTGTGACTTTTTTATTTGTATATCTTCATGCAACATTGTAGCTATTATTTTTGTAATCTCTGATAGATTTTGTAAGCCCATACCGCTACACAACGCCTCGCAACTCGCATGATTGAGGGTCAGCGAGGGAAACCGTACTCTGCGCGCATTATGTCTCGTGATCTTTTATCCCTTGAGCGCCGTCGTTCAAGAGGTGACTTAATAGAAACCTTTAAGATCTTGAAGGGTTTGAGTGGTGTGCCAAAGAACGACTTCTTTACCTTAGGCACCGAGCTAGGCACTCGGGGCCATTCACTTAAAATAGCTAAGAAACGATGTTCGCTAGACTCCAGGAAACACTTTTTTCAGCCTAAGGGTTGTAAACATCTAGAACATTCTTCCAGAAGAACTTATATCCTGCAGTACCGTTTCGAGTTTTAAGCAGGGTTGGGACAGCAACTGGGGTAAGTTTTTACTGAATACACTCCTTAATTGCTATGCAAACTTAGGTAGTTCAACTTTTAGCGTTATCCCGTAAATAAAGTGAGGGCTAGAATTCTCTGTGTTTTTTTTATTTATTATACACGATGCTACTTCAGCTGACCTCTCACCGTACTGGTGAAGAGAAACTACATTTTCTGTTTCTAGCATCGGCTATAACGGATAATCTCTTGGCGTCGCGATCGTCAAAGATTTCAAATAGACAAAACGAATAAACGTTTTGGCAGTACTGGGTGCTTCTCTGCAACTTTCCACCAAAAGACATTCTGGACGCTCGATTGGCTCGTTAGTCACAAACTGAACTGAGCTAGGCCAATCGTGGCGGATTTTTAAACTATCATTAATTACTCTTGTCAGCAGTTAGTTCAATTCAGGTCATTTGCACAGAACCGTAATTGGCTAACGAGCTAATCGGGCGTTCAAAATTTCTGATGTATCTTGGAAATTTAAATGATATTACAAAACTGAACGGAACTACCTTAAGAATAAAGCAGTATCTCAAAACTTTTGTTTAAATTGCGGACTTTAGCCGTTATGTTATTTATAGACCTAACAGCCTGAATTGTATAAATAGCAAACTTCTACGGCATTTTATTAAGAGATTTGAGAGCTTTCTCACACTGTGGGCATTTGTTTTCACTATCTATTATTTATTAGGAATCGCTCATGTGTACGTAATTTACTCACGGCCAACGAAAGTTTGTGCGTTTCTATCGATTGTTGTCACCTATTTGACGTGATCCCCAAAGATTTCAGTAAGGCGCTGGACATACTGACACATCAACGGCTGCTTGTCAAATTGGAGGGCTTAGTTCTCCGAGTGTGTCTTCTGGGACATTCAGCTTCAAATGGCTTAACCAT
>JACCGJ010021058.1:0-38809 GCA_013407085.1 Atriophallophorus winterbourni | reverse complement strand
TCTTTGGTAGCGACGCAGACATCGAAAAACAAGTTAACGTACACGGACTTCGATGGTTAGGCTGCGAATTGCGAATAGGAAATCATTGTTTTATTAACGCGGTTTTGTTAGCCACCCCTAACTCGGAATGGCGTCGTTGTAACGGTGGCCAGACTCTGACATGGCTCAAACAGATGAAGGCTTTGACTTTTAAACTAGCTGCGGTTGGTGCGACACGTCTCCTGGGTTGGGGTCCTAGATATGGCTTTAAATAGCGTTCCGTTGCGTTCTTGTTGTAGACATCTTCTTGGAATGTTTGATTAATCTTGTCTGTTGTCAAGTGAAGTGGTGATAAAAGCTTGTTGATGCGTGACAGTGAAAGCCGCGAGGAAGATGTTACGCTGATGCCGCTCTACGCTTGCTTAAATGCATTTTTTATTCGAGGTGTGGGCACCTCATCCCGGTGTGTCCGTGCCTAATCTTTTATAGGTTCAGTAACTTCATAGGTCACACCCATACTCGTATCTTTTAGAATATTTTACTATGGAATAGTTGTACGGCAGTTAAGCACTTGGTACTTGTTACCGGTATAATGCTATCAATGATGATGTAGCCTCGACACAAGCAGTTAGCCGAAACCAAGAAACTCAAAGGTTTCTCAAAGCAGCTACAATTGATTACGGGAGTTATGTCATTGACATCGGTAATGCGAATTCTTTCTAGACAATTTGTGGATGAAGATCACTCGATGTAATCAGTTGCGTGTGGTAGGAAGGTAGGAAACGTTGGCGTGTAATCGTTGTTGGGGTGTTTTCGCTGGTCCGCAAATGTCATTCAATTAAATGCAGTCATTCGTTCCGCGCAAAGTGTCGGCGATAGCGTCATCCTGGTTAGTTCAGCGTCAGAGCGTCTCAGGATGTGGCCAAACCATCTCAGTTGGAGTTGTCGCAACATTGAACTAAGGCGAGGGATATCAAAACAACGGCGGCGAACCTCGTCATTCGGTACTCGCTCATCCCATCGAAAATTGTGGATGCGTCGGAGACACCAATACTTGTTGCGGTCATTCCTAGCAGAACGCGTGACTTGTCGCCTTAGGTTGCGATGAAATGACGATCCCGCCAGTCGCGCTTCTCGATCCTTGTCGGATAATTTCAGTACTTCCGTTTTTGGGAACTTGTCCCTAGCTCCGCTAGTGGGGCTTGTTTTAATGCTGATTTTGGATGATTCAACTGAGTGTCGATTGAAGCATCGGATTCTTCCGAAACCTCAAAGTTAGTCAGCTCTGAAGCCAGAGAATTAAATAGAGCGAGGCGTTTTTCACTGTCATCCAGAGACGCTGTATTAATGAGTTTGGTGGCGCGAGGCTTCGGACGAGAAACGAGGTGGAGTTCGATTCTCACGCGCAGCAAGACGTGATCTGTTATTATTATTATATTATATTTGCACAATCTGATACAGATATAGTGCCGTTCAACATAAACAATGAGATGTACAAAGCGAGAAGGGGGGTACAAAGCGTTGTCATCGGCATCGTTGAACGTAGGCATGATACTACCCGGTTGCCTACACCGGAGTAGGACGTGATCTGTACCGCTAGTGTTGCCAGTCTCTGCACCACAGATAAAGCTAGTGAAATCAAGCGTGCGCTCCGTTTTCGCAACGTGTTCCCAGACTGAACTTGCCAATAATCCGCTAAGTAGTAGCGTCCGGTGCACCCGTACGGGTGCTCCAGTCACCAGTAATGATCAGCATGTCATGCCTAGGGATTCTATCGACGGCTGTTGCAATTATTCGTAAAATGCATCCTTGGACGCATCGTCAGAGGGCAGGGTAGGCGCGTAAACAGACAAAACAGTCAGGTTGACCGGTTTTCCGCGGAAACATATAACTGAAATTCGGAGTGAAATGGCTTCCCATATCTTTAGGGTGTTGTGGGCCTTCGGATCAAGCGCAATCGCAACGCCATGTAGCCAGGAGTTATCAGTGGATCCACTGTGTTATCTTTACCTTTACCTTTGGACGACTATATCCTCGTCGAGGATGAGTCGGCTTTAATGAAGATTCAATGAAGATTCTTTGGAATTTGGGTACAATGCGGCGTCCGCAGCACCACTCGGCGTTTGCTCGAGTCAGCTTCTCTAGCCTTTGCACAACCAAGTGCGATCTGCAAGGCAGCAGGGAGTTCCCAGAAAGAGGTGGTGTGCACCAACTAACCGTCTGCCAGACTCTGTTTCAGATTTTTCCTCAGGGTTTTCTCCCGAAGCCGTTCCCGCGATCGGGTATCCCGCAAGGCAGCGGAGGTTTAAAATCAGGGTTTTCCTTCCCTTAGATGAAATGCCCTCCCGGGCTAACGAGCTCCATCTACCCGAAGCAAACTGGTTTTCAGGCGCCAGTCACTCGCCTTCGCCCCTTCTCCTGTTGGTAGAAGCAGTTCCGCCGGGCTCGGGGAGCCACTCGTGCAGGCCAGAAGATGGACTTGGTTGTCAGAGGCTATTTGAGACGCATGCCATATGGGAGCATTTTATAAACAGTGGGAGCTTATCCCCACTGCCACCCCCGGCTAAGACAACCTTTGGAACTGTGTTACCACCAATAGGAGATGTCCATTCCAAGAATTTTAATACGATTGCAGCCAGCGCCAGGGATTATAACTTCTGAGAAGAGGCCTATGCTCACGCCATAGTCACAGAGACTGTGCATCGTAATGCATTGGCTACAGGGATCAAGAATCGTTGATGGAGAGATATTGTGCACCAACTAATCGCATACGGGACTCTGCTCCAGATTTTCCTTAGGGTTTTCTCCAAAGCCTTTCCCGAGATCGAGTATCCCGCAAGGCAACAGAGGTGTAAAATCAGGATTTTCCTTCCCCTAGATGGACTGCCCTCCCGGGCTAACAAGCGACATCTGCCCGAAGCAAACTGGTTTTTAAGCACCAGTCTCGCGCTCGCCAATTCTCCTGTTAGTAAAAGCTGTTCCGCCGGGATCGGGGAGCCACTCGTGCAGGTCAGTAGCTGGACTTTGATTTCAGAGGCTATTTGAGACGCACGCCATATGGGAGCATTTTATAGACAATGGGAGCTTATCCTAACCGCCACCCCCGGCTATGACAACCTTTGGAACTCATCCAGTGTATCTGAAAGAAACAGTTATCACAATTATGGTTGTATAACTTGGATTCCAACCATCTGATCTAATGTTTGCTTGTTTGTAGATACATACAAATTAATGTGAATATCGAAATTTATACATCTCGAGATCATGAATGTGTCAGCTTTCCGATCAAAACAAACTACAATGATTTAAATGTATCATATCCATAATCATAAAGGATTGCATAAATTTAATTATTCACTACTGGTTTGCCAAGCCGATAAATAATGATGTAACTGTATAGATTAAATAGACTGGACATGGGCTGAGAGATTCTCAATTTTTCTGGACCGGGACGGAGATGTCTGAAATCACAAGACTGATCCAGGCAAAGTGCCGCACAGTCAAAGACTGCACGTGGGCTAAGATACTGTCAGGTTGCCCAGGCCTAAACAGATATGAGGAAGAAAAAAGAACAGGAAATGGTAGTGAGACTCCAGCGTGTTACCGGATGCAGCACACTAACGGAGGCAAATCAAGTTAGCGTTGTGTTAGCTTCACAGCACAAAAGTAGTGCACGATTCCAAAACCGTGCAATGGATATACGACAGTGATAATGGTAGAGACCGCAAGTTATTCTCTATTGATGGCTGGAGAGCAATTAAGGACTGGCTAATCTGTGAGGGGCATAGATACCACATAATCACACATCATTTATGGTCATGTAGAAAGGGTAACGCATTTTTCGATCAGCTTTAGTTTTAAAACTTCGCTCCTTGATATTGAATTTTATGTTGTTAAAGAGCCATTAAAACTAACGCGAAATTTACCATGTTAGTCAAATCTATATCAGCCGTGTGCTTTACGGGACAACCCGACGAAGAACCATTCATTGGACATCCAGTGATATTCGGAGCTACTGAGCTTTGAACAGAAGACTCAGAATTGTTCAGTTGCGATGAAGTGGAACCCATATTAGTTCTGAAATAAAACAAATGGAAATTAGAATACGAAACGTGAATTAAAACAAGCATCCCGTATCTATGGAACCCACAGAATGAAAGTATTTTCAAAATTGTAAAAACTTAATCCGATGGTAAGCTGCAACCAAAAACAGGCCAAGCTCGATAACACCGTTCTGAGAGATTTACGCCAGCTGAAAACAGTACATCCCAAATACTTCGGTTGCTCTGAATACAGTCTTCCAGATAGAATGAAATATTTGGTGCAGTGAAGATATTAATCTGTCTAGGCCTGGGCAACCTGACAGTATCTCAGTCCACGTGCAGCCTCTGACTGTGGGGCACTTTGCCTGGATCAGGCTTGTGCTTTCATATCACATCACATCACGAAGATATTAATGCGTCCGTATAGAATATAATAAGTTCAACCCGCATTCTCATTTTGCGATTTACTGTTCTTTATTCGACGCAAAACACTTAGAATCTCGTAATCCGGTTTTGTATCGCAATTAAATGGATAGCCGCAGCTCTGTACTGATACTGTGATCATTGCACTGGTGTCTGACTAAAATGTTCAACCCACCCAGCTATCTTATAGCAGAGGTCAACGAATAACTGCATTGACGAATCTTCGAGGTTCGTGCTAAAACTACCGCTTTCAGATGCGGTACGAATAATACAAAACAGTCTTCCAAGCTCTCTTATTTTTGGTGCAGTTTCCAACGAAAACGCATTTTGCGTGCAATGTACCCGACGATCTCTACGAGCCAATCGTCTGACAGCTTTCCCAAAAAGGTGGTAATTTGATTCCCTATTCATTCGAGCATTTCCTGATTGGCCCGAGAACTGAATGGTTTTCTGAGAAATCCAGTCTTGCTGGAGAGAAAAGTTAACCTGGTTTTCTAGTGCCCCCGTCTTAGTAGCGACCATCAGTCAGAACTACGGTTGCCAACTGGACCATCACACCCATCCAACTGCTTCACAATATAAGACTTGAGGTTTTTCCGTTTGTTCGAGCTGTCATTTTTCAGCGCCTCCTGGTGGTTTTCAGTTGGCGATTCAGCGCGAATGAGTGTTTGATCAGCTTCTGATGCGTTCTCTGTTTCAGCACCACGATATGAAATACAGTTCAACATTGAGGTATGTATGCATGAAAGCACAAGCCTGATCCAGGCAAAGTGCCGTACAGTCAGAGACTGCACGTGGGCTAAGATACTGACAGGTTGCCCAGGCCTAGACAGATATGAGAAAGAAAATAGAAATGGTAGTGAGACTCCACCCTGTTTCAGCATGCAGCTCACCACATTGAGGACATCCAGCGGAATACAATGTAGTCGCAGTTATACCACCATTCGAATATCATGGTACCATAAGTTTTCTAGACGACTGGTGTTGCAAATACAAAAACGGTTGCAGGCCAGAAATTCAACTAAGCGATGGTCATTCACACCGAGTTGCCTGAAGCCAAATCTGGTCAAAATTAGTTTTGTTAGCATCCGCTAATACAATGCGTGCATTCCAATCACCGACTATTACCAATATGCCATTTCCTGTTACAATATCAACATCGGAATGAAGCTGGTTACAGAAATCGTTTTATTGCATTTTGGTCGGCAGATAAATTTGGGGCACCGAAACGATTGTATTATTGTAAGGATGCGCTATCAGACGAGCCAATGCAATTCTTGGGGACACAGTCATTTATGACGTGGGTGCTTTTTTCGAGTGATTAGTGAGAGCTATCACTACTACGTGCTGATTATTTCCGCCTTCATCCTCATTATAAAGTAGTCAATATGTAGAATCGACTCGGTGGACCGTTAATTTGGTTTAGTATAATATGTTTTATATTTTTTACACAATCATTTAAAAATGACAAAGTGCCACCCAATCAATTTGGGTGTGGGCGTGATACTACCCGGTTGCCCAGGCCGAAGTAGAGGAGTTGATCTTGAGGACTCCCACCTCAAGCCTTTGGCCCGAAAGCTTAACCCGCAAGGCAGCGGAGCGAGATTAAGGATCGCACCTATCGGGGCCGGATACTGTAGGTACAGTTCACAAGCCATTCGCGAGGTAGAGACCAAGCAGGGACTCCCGACATCATCCCAACCAGTCGAGCCGGTGATCCTTGCGGATTCATACGCCTCTTCTGGTATACAATGTCCGCGAGGGACACGGAGACTGTGTTTGTCTGGCTTCTCACCATTGACCAACCTGGTATGAGTAACTCTGAAGATGCCACGAAGACATCACCCAGTATAGCTCAATGGATCATCGAGGCACGCAAGCCGCTGCACCACGTCAAGGTCCAGTCTCGGCGCAACGGCAGCACATCCTCATTATAAAGTAGTCAATATGTAGAATCGACTCCGGTGACGTTAATTGGTTTAGATCTATGCCCAGATAGGTATACCACAAAAGACAAGCAAAATCAACCCCGTAGTTCTGTGAAGTACGCATCGTAAGTGTTGGAGTACTCATATTAATTATTATCCACCCATTGCAATATTGTAAAAATCTATGCCCATATATAGGGCCCCAGCTTGCTTACTTTTCACTCAAACCGCTTAGAGAACCAATGGCAAGTCATGTCACTGGAACGCTATAGTGGAGTGCTGAGAATAAATTTAAGATGTCCATGAAGATTTTGGAAACAGTTTACAAGTGATGTCCTAAGCACTACTCAACGTTTGGTAAAGTACACCTCGCTAACTTTTACAGAGCCAAATAATAACCTACAAGTCAGCAAGAAGTTGACAGAGCGCTGTGCGCAAAATATCAGCCTACGAAATTTTACTCCAACTCTTTCCTCGGGGTTTTGTCATGATGCTTATCTCCCAATCGGATAATCTGCATGTAATTAAGAATTTGAAAGCAGGGTTTTTATTTTCTTAGATGAACTACCATCAGTAGTTGACGAAATTCACTTGCCCGGAGCAAACTGGCTTTAAGATACCGGTCATCCCCTATCGCACGTCAATAAAAGCAGTTCCGCCGATCTTGTGGGAACCACTCTTGCAGTCCATGAACTAGACCTCGCAGTACAAAAGGGTTTGAGATGTGCGCTATATAAGAGTATGTTATAAATTGTAAGGGCTCATTCCTACAATCACCCCTGGCAGTGAGAACCTTAAAACGAACCATATCTACCTAGGTCTGACCAACCTGACAGCATCTTAGCCCACGTACAGTCTATGACTGTGCTGCACTTTGTCTGGATCAGGCTTGTGGTTTCATACATACACACATACTGACTCTGATCAAACAGTTGATATAGTTTTTTGGACCTGAGTGCTACATCAAATACTGTTCTTTAAATTAGGGGGCACATATATTCAAGGGCGTCATCCGAAGGTTACAGGGGCATTGCTCATTTGGCGGCTAAGGCGTGGCAGTAAATGGGGTTCTGACTTTAGAGATGATATCGAACTTCGACATTCAACAGGACTCAGTTCTTGGCCCACTGCTAATTAATATCTTTGCACGGATGTACAATCGTGCAGTACGTCTGTGCTGTGCGGCTAACACCGTGCTAAATTGATTGGCCATCGATAATGAGCTGCATGCTGAAACACGCTGGAGTCTCACTACCAATCTTGTTTCTATTTTTCATATCTATCTAGGCCTGGGCAACCTGACAGTATCTTAGCCCATGTGCAGTCTATGGTATAAAAGCACAAGCCTGATACAGGCAAAGTGCCGCACAGTCAAAGACTGCATGTGGGCTGTGTGGCACTTTGCCTGGATCCGGTTGTGCTTCGATGATACTATTTTTGTCAGCGATATTCCGCGCTCGGTTAACTATTATTTGCCGACTAGCTATAATTGCAACTGCACTGAGCATTTGATCACTCAGCCAAATGGATGAATAACGTTGTTGCCTATAAACGAGGACAAGACCGTTGTCACGCGATTAGGCTATAGTGATACTACTCTGTAAAACGTTTTGCGAATTAAAAACCTCAGAGCGGTGGCAGCAATAAAGATCTAGAAATTCTGGTTGCATGTACATCAAATTAAAGTAGATATTTTTAAAAGTGAGCAGTGTTACTAGAAATCAGTGGGTCATGCGATGGCAAGTATTATGCGATGCTTTAGATGCTTTGTTATTTTTGTGCACCATGAGAATATGGGCTACCCGTAGCTCACCCATAACCAAAAGGCGGACGTGATTCACCCGAAGGTACGGAGAGGTAGAAAATGGTGTAGAGTGCTTGCCATCTTGCCAAGGATAGATGGTAATTGTAAAATATTTAAACTTTAAATTTTCGAAGAGAATGGCTGTCAATGTGGTGACGAGTTCCACTGGTTCTTAAGACTGATAGGTGAGTTAAATACCTGCGGAAATTAAGTTAAGTTGCAGAAGCCTAAAAAAATTCCGACTGTGGAATAAAATGGCGCAATCTGCGCCGTTAAACAATTGGAACTCGATACCGGAGGACCAACTGCCCATGTCTTCATATCAGCTGTTTAAAAGCGTGTTGGATCAGCGTATACACGTGGTACCTTAGTCACAAAGTTTGCTTTGTCCATAGAGTCACGCATGATCCGTCATGTGAAGATTGAAGCGGACATCACCTCAGTTTTTGTTCCAGAAAAAATAGAAAATACGCTATTTATATATACCGAAAGAAACGCTTCCATTTCTTAACTAAAACAACTTACGTTCCTGTGATTACGATTTCAAATAATTGCCCGAAATCGCAGCTTTTCATGCACACTAACTCTTGGTAAAGTTTTGAGCTTTTTGCTATTTTACAACAAAATAATATTGATTATTAACTAACGCAAACGAGTGAAAAATCAAATTGAATCAATCCCAGGCAGATTTGAGTATCAAAATGATGAAGCTTTCTAGTTAAAACGAGGAACAGTAGGCCATCTTATTTGGTCTACAGAAAACGTGTTTGCAAATCACGCGATTAGGACTGAGAACGAATTTCGTAATCGTGGGGAAAATTAGTGTCAGTATCACAGGGCGATAGTCGACCAAGTCGAAACTGGTGCCCAGATTCTTTCAGTGTGCTCTCAGAAGGAATTTTTGGAAGGCAGACGCGGGTAGGTTACGGGAGGTTGCTTCATCTCTCGATTGGTTTTTCGAGCAAGCAGCTGATGTTGAAGATTGTTGGCTGGTGATCCGTAATAACATTTTGACAGTTATTGAGGTGGCTGTTCCGTTGTCCACACGTCGTCGTAAGGCGAAAGGTCCCCCTTGGTTTGATAAGGAGATAAGGAAACTTTTGCGGCAACATCAAAAGCTCTGGTCGATATTCGTACGTCGGAAGAATGCCAGTGACTATGACAATTATCGACAAGCTAGAAACCTTAGTACGGCATTAAAACGCAGAAAACGTATGTTGTACGAGCAGCGATTGGTTGACGAGTCTACTTGTGCACCGAAACTGCTATTCGCATACATTCAACGCCGCAAAAAGGCGTCGCCATATATTCTTAATTTAATAGATACTAATGGGGTAGACATTACTGAGGATGGTTTGAAAGCTGAAATCATGGCTAAGCAGTATGCACTTTGCCTGGTTCAGGCTTGTGCTTTCATACATAAGCAGTATGCCTCCGTGTACTGTCTGGAAGACAGTGATCCTGCTTCTGTCTCTAATAACAGTGAGGTGCTGTCTGATCTTGATGTAGATGTAGAGACTGTTAGACACCTGTTGGAACAGTTAGACACACAATCCGCGCCAGGACCAGACGGTATTCATCCGTTGGTTTTACGAGCACTATCAGAAGTGTTGTGCGTTCCGCTGGCCAGGTTGTTTACAAAATCTGTAACATTAGGGGTCTTGCCACAAGAATGGAAACAGGGTATTATTAAACCTATGTTTAAGAGTGGGGACCCCAGTAGTCCCGCTAATTACAGGCCGGTCACATTGACTTCTGTGATCGGTAAAATTTTAGATGAGCCGATCAAAAGGAAATTAGAGCACTTTCTATTGGAGTGTGGCGTTGGTGTCCACAACAACATGTATTCACCAAAAATCGCTCATGCGTAAGTAAACTGCTCCTGGCGTGAGAACGTTAGTGTGCTTTGACTGATTCTGGTCAAGAGGTCGATGTCATTTTTATCGACTTTAGTAAGGCTTTTGACCGCGTGCCCCACCGCCGATTGCTCGTCAAGCTGGAGGGTTTGGGTATTCAGGGTTGTCTACTTAAATGTATCGAGGCATTCATCTCAGGGCGGTCAAACCGTGTCGAGGTGAATGGAGTTTTGTCTTCAGAGATGATAGCAGGCTCCGGAGTGCGTCAGGGATCTGTCCTTGGCCCATTGTTATTCAAAGTTTTCGTAAATGATATTCCGAACGCGGTAGCGATCGATTGTCTTTTATTCGCGGATGATCTGAAACTGTGGGCCTCTGTCAGTTCCTGCGATGGCCACAAGCAACTGCAACAAGCAGTTGATGACTTAATCAGTTGGACACATCGCTGGTCACTGCCTATCAATGAGGACAAGACAGTGGTCATGCGCATAAACTCCGATGACACTGGTGGTGAATACTTTTTCGGAGGTAAGCCTATTAGAGCGGTGACGATCGAAAAAAACTCAGGGATTCTGGTTATGGATTCCTTGAAGTCGAAGGCTGACACTTGTCGGAGAATAGGCAGCGCTACCAGGATGCTCTGGGCGATTCGGCGTTCCTTTGCGTCCATTACCCCGCAAATGTTCCAGACACTTTTCTCTGTGTACATTCGTCCTCTGTTGGAATATGGGCTACCTGTTGCATTTCCTCAGTCCAAAGGCGAATGCGACTCCTTGGAGTGGGTACAAAGGAGGGGCACTAAGATGGTTTGTGGAATGCGCCAACTCGCGTACGAGGATAGGAGGAGCTTGCTGAAACTATACCCCTTCGAACTTCGAAGGGAAAGATATGACCTTCTTCCGACACGCCGTATTTTTCTCGGTCAATATGGAGACGAGTTCCTCCAGTACTTCCGATTAGTAGGTGAGTCGAGGACTCGTGGACATGACTTTAAGTTGCAGAAGCCTAGAAGGCAGGAACTGAGTAATGTAGGCACGCTATCCACCCGTGTGGTGAACACTTGGAACTCTCTACCGAAAGGGCTCCTTTCTCTACTATCTGAACAGCTATTCAAAAGCGCGTTGGACCAGCATTTGTTGAGACGGATGGACTTGATCCCCGGAGTGATATAGTGGTGTTCCTCTACTCTCAGGGTTTGCCTTGTCAGCAGAAGTCACCCATGTCTATTACTGTGATGAAGCTCAAACGGGATTTTATCCCCTTTGCTTTCGATTCAGAAGAAGAAGAAGAAGAATCTTTTTGTCCATTTCAGCCTTGATCTAACTCGAACCGTGAGAGACCTTCATCGGTCTCAGCAATTAGCAGGATTTTTGACATTGGAAACATTCCGATAGTACGTTATCCTTTCATGATGCCTAACAAACGCTCTTGTAAGAGAGTCTAGTTGTCCATCGCGTTTCACTTGTATCAAGTTATATTGTACACGAAAGTTTGACCTTGTATAATTATTTGTTCACTGCATTGCTTGTTCAGTTCAGTTCAGTTCAGATTGCACGGGACAGTATGTGGCTAACGAGCCAATCGTGCGTCTAGATTTCTTTCGGTGGTATGCCACAGAATAGCGTCCACCACTTCAAACAATATCTTTACAAATATCTTTTGATATGAGAGTAATCTGGAATGCTTCACACAAATTAATGTTTGTAAAAACAGTTCAGTTCAGTTCAGTTCGCACAGTGCAGTATGTGGCTAACAAGCCAATCGAGCGTCCAGAATTTCTTTCGGTGAAAAGCTGTAGAGAAGCAACCACCACTGCCAAAATGTTCTTCTTCTTGTCTATTTGGAATCTTCGACGATCACGAGGCCAAGAGGTTATCCCGATTGTATTTAGGAAGCACCTCGTTATAGCCGATGGAGGAAAAAGAAAAAGCAGTTTCTCTTTACAAGCACGGTGAGAGGTCAGCTGAAGTAGCATCGTGTATAATAAAAATAAAATACACAGAGCACTCTAGCCATTAATTTATTTACGGGATAACGCTAAAAGATGAACTAACTTAGCTTGTATAGCAATTGAAGAGAGTATTCAGGAAAAAAGTTAATCTCAGTTGAGGTCCAAACCCTGCTTAAAACGCGAGACGGTACTGCAGGATATAAGTTCTCCTGGAAGGATGTTCCAGAAGTGCCCAGCTCGTGGCTTAAGGTAAAGAAGTTGTTCATTGGCACGCCACTCTAATCCTTCAAGATCTTAGAGGTTTTAATTAAGTCACCTCTTACACGACGGTGCCTAAGGGAGAAAAGATCGAGAGACATTAGGCACGCAGCGTACGGTTTCGCTCGCTGACGCTCAGTCATGCCAGTTGCGAGGCTCTGTACGCTTTCACATCGAAGGATGTTCTTTTTGTAGTGAGGACACCACGCCTGAACACATTATTCCAGATGGACAATAAAAGATTGTGTTTTACAAGTTCATCTTCTGCTATGATTAGGAATTCGGGTGTCTTATTCAGTGTGGAAATTGTGAATAGCAGATTCATCAACATTTTATATGTTCTGTACGTTGAACATCATCACCTGGATTTTACTGCGGATTTAAATTGCTTCCAGTTCAGTTTAGTGGCTAACGAGCCAATCGAGCGTCTAGATTTCTTTCGGTGCTAAGCCACAGAGAAGCATCCACCATTCCAAACAATATCTTCACGACCTTACTGTTAAAGAGGGGTTACAGGTTGAAATGTAGTGAACTCCGACGCCTGCGTGATCTCTCTCCTGAGGATCGTGTGGAAATGCGAAAAGCTACTCAGCAGATTAGTGGACGCAGAGCCGCGGGTGAAACTAACTTGGTAGATAATAATGGGGTAGTCATCACTGAGAATGATTTGAAAGTTGAAGCCATGATTAAGCAATAGGCATCCGTCTACTGTCTCGAAGACAGTGATCCCCTTCGGTTTCTAAGAAAAGCGGGGTCCTTTCTGATCTTGATGTGAGTGTAGAGACGGTTGAACTTCTGTTGTAACACACAATCCGCACCAGGACCAGATGGTAGTCATCCGTTGGTTTCAATAGCACTGTTGGAAGTGTTATGCGATCCGCTGGTTAGATTGTCTATAGAATATGTAACAATCTGCCACAGGAATCGAATTATTGTATTATTAAACCTATGTTTAAGAGTGGGAACCCTATTTGTTCCGTTGAATTTGTGATTTTCAGTGAAGTTGATCAAAAGGGAATAGAACACTTTCTTTTGGAGTGCGGGCGTTGGTGTTCACCAAAATCGCTCATGCCTAAATAATCTGCTCCTGGCGCAAGAAAGTTGGTGTTCATTGACTGACTCTGGTCAAGTGGTAGATGTTATTTTTATCGACTTCAGTAAGGCGTTCGACCGTCAAGCTCGAAGGTCTACGCATTCAAGGGTATCTTTTTGAGTGGATTGGGGTATTCATTTTAAGGCGGTCAAACCGTGTAGAGATGAACAGATTTTTGTTTCGGAATTAATAGCAGGCCCTGGAGTGCCTCAGGTATCTGTCCTTGGCCCATAGTTATTCAAAATGTTCGTGAATGACATTCCGGACACGGTAGCAATCGATTGTCTTTTAGTCGCGGATGATCTGAAACTTTGGGCCCCTGTTTCTGCGCTGGCCACAAGCAACTGCAACAAGCAGTTGATGACTTAGTCAGCTGGGCACATCGCTGGTCCCTGCCTATAAATGAGGACAACACAGTTGTCACGCGCATATACTTCGATGACACTGTTGGTGAATACTTTTTGGGAAGTAAGCCTATTAGAGCGGTGGCGGTCGACAA
Source organism: Atriophallophorus winterbourni (assembly GCA_013407085.1). NCBI lineage: Eukaryota > Metazoa > Platyhelminthes > Trematoda > Plagiorchiida > Microphallidae > Atriophallophorus > Atriophallophorus winterbourni. The sequence goes on along the minus strand of JACCGJ010021058.1, from coordinate 24,975 downwards.
AGGCATAGGGATTCTGGTTAAGGATTCTAATCACCCGTCGCGTCGCAAGTGTCCAGCACTGTGGCTTCTTGCGTCGCTTGACGTGCACCAACGTAGCAAACCTATTTTGCAAGGTAGGCAGACAGTGGTGAATAAGCTGCCAGTTTGTTGCTATATCATCACCTGCATATTAAGACAAGATCTTTTTCGTTGAAATCTTTTAGATATCTTGTTCGACTCTTGGTCATCTGGAACCTGAATACGATTGTCCAAGTAAACTTTTTTGTCAATTTTTTTGGTGTATAATGTTATGGTCCAAGTTAATTGGCGTTAGCAACAATTGTTTCCTCTCTGAGGGATAGCACGAAATCTGAACTCAATACAGCGAATTCGGCAACGAGTTGGGGGCAAGTTAAGACTTTATCGAAAACTATCCTCTTTAACTCATTATTCGATATTGATAAATGATCACGTACCACAAATATTTATTTTCTTGAGACATTAGAATGCAATTTATCAAATATTGAAATTTATCGGCCAGTTTTTATTAGCTCAATGGGTTTCTTGATGCGGCAAGTATTAAGATCTTCACTGATCCGGTCTAAAATCGTTTGAATGACATTTAAACAATGATTTGTTTGTCTCAACTCTATGTAGATGCCGTCTACCAAGTTCTTTAACAATGGATCAAATGGCGAATCTGTTGAATTCGTTTGTGTCGTTCGTCATAGGCATCATAATCTGTTTGGTCAACTTTCATTTTAAACTTGATTTCACTTCGAACACATTTTGAAGCCGCTTATTTCAGTACCTTCAAATGTCCCCTCGATTCCCACCTCCATGAAAACTCCCACTCCAAAGCGAAAGTCAAACCAGTTATTTTGTCAATCCAGAATGGTGAAAAACTCACTGAAACAGCTTTGGAAACCGCAAATTCTCTAGCAATCTACTACTCCAAAGTGTTCGTGCCAAAGGTTTTAGTGGAACGTTTTGAGTATTCAATCGAAACAGGAATCGAAACATTGTGCGATATTTCGATAAATCCAATGATTGTTGCAAGTCATTTACTCAAACTAAATGTAAGAAAATCCCCAGGAGCGGATGGCATCACACCGGATGTGCTCAGGTTCTGTCACCGTCAGCTTTGTGAACCGCTCTCCAGCCTGTTCAACTATTCGTTGCTTAAGGGAGTTGTACCGAAAGATTGGAAGTCCGGAGTGATAACACCTATCTTCAAAGGCGGTTGCCGATCTGAAGCTGGAAATTATCGTACCGTAACACTTTTACCTATAATTGCTAAGCTAATGGAACGTATAGTCTCGAAAAGAATGGTTGCACAGTTTGAATCGCAGAATTTGTTTTCGCTAGCGCAGCATGGATTTCGATATCATCGCTCGTGTCTAACGAATCTTCTCATAGCGTTAGACGACTGGACGAAGGGGTTAGATAGAAGTTCTTGCATCCAAGTCTGTTACCTAGACATTTCGAAAGCTTTTGACAGAGTTAATCATCATTTGCTTCTTTAAAAACTGATGCGCTTAAGAATATGTGATCCACTCCTCTCATGGTTGTGCGACTATCTCTCAGATCGCGACGCCCAAGTCAAAGTTAACGGAGCGCTATCCCAAACGTTCAAAACCACCAGTGGAATCCCACAGTAATCTGTGCTAGGCCCGCTCCTCTTTCTGCTGTACATAAATGATTTACCCCCCTCATATCGTCCAAAATGGTCCTGTTCGCGGATGATATGAAAAGTTGGACGCCAATAAGTTTTGCAAAGGATTGTGAGAAACTGCAATGGGATTTCGAAAGCGTGTCGAATTGGGCGGTCATGAATGACATGTCATTCAACATACAGAAATGTAGGATGCTCCATCTCGGCAAGAATGTTCCTTGGACATATCGATTAGGAACTGAAGACCTAGCATGGAGCTTGTTAGAAAAAGATCTTGGAGTGTGGATTAGCGGGAACCTGAAGAGTACAGCACACTGTCAGAACACATATCGACGGGCAAACAGATTGTAAGGGATCTTTCGAAGAATATTTGGAAGATTCTCTCTGGTAACCTTACGAAGGATAATGAATGCCTACCTTCGCCCTACGATGGAGTATGCGGTAGAGGTCCGGACTCCTTGGCTGCGAAAAGACATTGCTCTCTTCGATAAAATCTCTCATAGAGCAGAAAAGTTAGTGATGGGTCTTCGCAATGTGCCGTACACCGAAAGATTACGCTGTCTGGGTCTATGCGACTTTACCAAAGGAGGATACGACGCGATATTATTTTGACATATAGAATTTTGTCTACTGAAAGACATACACTGAAACACTTGCTTGATGTATGTGATGGAAAAGTGACACGCGGACATACCTTATCCTTTCACGTCCCAAGTTCCCGCATTGATTGTCGGCGCCATTTTTTCGCCATAAGTGCTATATTTCTTTGAAATTCCCTACCCCAACATGTGGTGGACTCTCCTTGCCTGGCGGCTTTTAAAGCGAAATTGGACTTACATTTGCCAAAGAATAACATTCGTGAGCCTTACATTTGATATTCACTATTGCTTTTATACTATTGTTTTTTTCATGTTTTATTCATACCGTAATCCTGTGGTGTTGTAAAGTATTAACTCTTTAAACCATAAATCCTCGAATCCTTGAATCCTTGAATCCATAGACACATGTATTCCTTGAAAACTATTCTCAATTTTTTCACAACTCCTACCGCATGTATTTCAACAACTTCCGCGGTTTCAAATAAACCTGTTCCAGAAGATGTGGTGGGTACCTGTGTCCCGGGTTAAAGCCCTATCTGTCCAAATGCCACAAAAATCCATTGATGGTGCAGGCTAATTGTGAATCTGGCTAGCTATAAGGCCTTGAAACCTTAAAAATTACTTTTTTTCTCTAGTGAACCACTGCTTAATCTACCCTGTGGTTTGTACGAGCTCTTATTTTCTTATACTGCAATAAACTATTGAACTATTGAAGTATTGAACTATTGATCCCTAGATCCAAGCTTTTAGTTTTCTGAGTTTAAAACCTCACCAGAAAAAATCGCTCAAAATTTTAGTCGGATATCACCTGTGTGTAGTTTATTGAGCGTTTTTTCTCAGTTCAAATTAAACTACGTGACTTTGCATTCTTGACCCCTTCCTTGATTACCATCGTTCGATTAATAGCATCGAATAGTGTATCTTAAAATTGACCGAGGCATTAGGACGTATAAGTGATTTGAATTGTATTTCTTGACAAATTAATCGTAACTGGTAACTTCCTGCCACTAATATCCATCTACAAATGCTTCACGTTTATATCATTATGCTACTAGGACGTTGCTGCGTTACATTCACCGTATTTAGAAACACAGGAATAAAATGAATTTTCAGATCCATGAAATATGAGCAACGCAATATTAAACACAGTGCCGTGTATGCAAAAACTGATGTTATATCTGAAACAGCGTTTTGGATCGGTGGCGTATCCACTTACCTCCTCGTATTACATTAATCAACACATGGAATGTCACGCATAATGTACATTTATCTCAAATACACCTTTTTTATTGGTGTAGGTGATGAATAAAATTTGCCCAAAGAACTATTCTGAACACTGCTAGCCTTCATTCGTGCACCTCATCCTTGATGAGAAAAAGTACTATAAAATACCTCTACGCAAACACACAATGTCATAGAAGCAAACTCAGTCAGATTCGTGCAGGTTTATTCATAGATTCATAGACTTATTCATAGATGATATGAGAGTAAAAAGGTATGCTACACAAGACCCACAAAAATGTACGTCGGATTGGATGGTAATAAAATATCAAAATATTGTTAGATATTACTGTCAAACCTGTCCATTTGGACATCTAGTGTTTTCTAGTTTTCTAAGTCAAATTGGATAATAACGCCTAAATCTTTTTCGTAGGAGGCGTGCTCAAATTGTTGGTGAGCGACAATAGGATGCATTGTAAAGCATTCAGTGGCTTTTCAAGGACTAATCCTTGTGGGACAACATGGGCAACTTCAATCAACTTGGATAGTTCATTTTGACTCTCACATACATATTAAAGGATAATAACGATTCTTTATTACATGTCTGCAGTTTACTTCGTACTCCGTTGGTGAATTGTTTCGAGTAAAGTATTTCGTGATTAACACGATCAAAAGCTTTTGAGAAATCGATATAAATCACGTCCACGGAGTTACTGACATGCAGTAGATCAGACCAAGCTTATTTTGCTAATGGCAAGTTTGTCAGGCATGATCGTTTCCTTCCTGAATCTATGCTGTTCCTTTGTGATTAATTTATTAATCTGGAAGTGATTCCGCAAGGTGTCAGGTATCATGGACCCAAGTAATTTTGATAGCACTGATGATAAAGCTATTGGACGATAGTTTAAAGGAGTTTGACTCTAGCAACCCTTGTAGATGTGACTAATTAGGGCAGTTTTCCAAGTTTCTGGCACAAAGCTCTGCTCGAATATCAACTTGAACACGTCAGACGTCGGTATTGACAATTCAGAAGACAGATTATACAAAATGTTTGGGTGTATATTATCTATACCAGGTAAAACGTTTTTTTTCATCGTCATGAATTTTGTTTATACAACGTTTGGGGCAAATTCCACCTAGTGAAAAAATGGTAGGTTGCAGCTGTCTGAGTTTAAAGACTGTCCATGGGTCGACACTTGTGGGATTACTGATGCGAATTGTTGTCGAAATTTATTTATTTATTTAAATGATGTCACTATGCCAGTAATAGAGGCCGTGGTGATATTTCCATTTTAACATTCCATAGGTCGTTGACGCGTTTATATAATGCTTTGGTATTTATAACATTTTTTGACTAGACTGATTTGGTAATGTTTTCCATCATTTCGAATGAGGCAGACAAAATTATTTCGCAATTAGGTGTCGTTGCAGAGAGTAAGTCCTGACGGATCGCCTAAATATAGCAGGATTGTTTGAGCTTACCAAATCGGAAGGTAGGGAATTCCAAGCAAAGCGCACGCGTACCGAATAAAAATACCTGCGGCAGTCTTTTTTGGACTACCAATTTCAAACGGAACTGCCGCAGGTATTTTTATTCGTTACGTGTGTGCTTTGCTTGTGATTCCCTACATTTCGATTTGGTAAGCTCAAACAGTTTATCTATATTCACATCAAAACTTGACGATTATATGAGAGCTAATCCGAATTTTGCCCCGAACTGTTAATAAACTATCATAGTCCCATTCCATTTGATTATATATCTTATAGCGAGGAATTCGTGTAAAGCGAGTTCGTTGTAAGAGAGTCTCCCACGCTATCGAGAGAGAGAGGAGTACAATAGAGATTATATATATTCTATATATTATAGAATATAGATCGATTATATCTATATCTAAAAGATATACAGTGGGAACTCACGTACAACGAACGTGCTTACAACGGATTCCCGCTTATCACTGAACCACCATGATTCCAATAAATTTCCTATCTGCAAGCATTTGAAACCTTGCCGTACAACGAATGTTCGTTACGAATCTCGCTTATTACGAACACCGTTCTTTTTCTAACACTTTCCCGGAAAGCTATGTTTGTTCCATAAGTACAGCTTACAACGAAACTCGCTATTCTGGCTTTTACCGCACGCTCCGTCAAGATTGTCCTGCAAGTGGCGTTAAGAATAGAAACTGACACACAGCTTGGCGAGACCAAATGCAGCTGGCTACAGTGTGCTAATGACTCGCACGCACGCCAAGAAAATCACTGTGTTTGAATTCTCTTGATTGGTAATCACAGACTCATGACACATTCAATCACTCAGTCAGACACTCCGTCTGTGCAAAAATTGCAGGGTGCTCTGATCTTTGAGAAGATTCTTTAGAATAAAAGGAACGAGACGTCGGAAGAGAACTTGATTGAATGTGGAGAAGAGAGAGATCAAGGCCGTGGCGAAGTCAAAACTCAAACAAAAGAGTAGTCTCGCCAGCTACTTCAGAAAACGATGAGATTTGACTGTCAGTGTCGCAACTCGCTCACACCGAACTCCGCTTATACCGAACATTTTACTCTATCCCCAGCGATTCTTTGTAACCGGGTCACTATATATATATATTAGCTATTCTATAGCAATATATATATATTATATATATATATATAGCTATATTATATATATATATATATATATATTATATATTTGTACCTAGAGTTCCACTCTGTGGTTATTGTGAATTTATTTGCTTTTTCAACCATAAATCTTGAATCTTGAATCTTGTCACGCTCACACATACATTGTCGAGTACTTCTTCTGAGAGGCTTTTTTAGACGCTGTTTGCTGCCTATTATATTCACGTTCGATGAAAATTCAATGATAATATGGAAGTGGCTGTAAAAGAGTTCCCAGTTTTCTTTATCTGATTTGAGTTCAAGGAAATTCCATCGATCTGCATTAATTAAAGCTCGAAACAAGTCATAGATCACAGTTGTATGCGTTCGTTAAATATTTCTTACTTCTTCGTATTAATGAATATTATCAAAGGCCATGACAACATGATTACTCAATCCGGTTGGAGCTGTATAGGAAATTGATTCCATCATGAGTTATTAGTTAGTAAGTATGAGGTCCAGTGTAGATGGGTTTTTCAGATCAAAATCGCGTTGGTTTTTGTACATGGTTGTGAAGAGGAATAAAAGTCATTAGTACAGGAAAAAAGCTTCTGAATGAATCGTCACCTGCAATGTGTGTGGCAAGGTTCGGCACATTAAGAACACCGAGAAGGAGCGAATGTGAGTATGTGAGCTTTAATTCAAAACGTATTGCATTAGAAAGAACAATTTTAGCGGCAGATGATGAAGAAGGGGAGCAATAAATCAATGCTAAAGGAACCTATGTTTATCATGCAAGTCAATAGAGCAAAATAATGTATCATGGACATCTAGCTCAGGGAAGTGAAGTATAGTGCAGTTGATGCTTTTATGCATGTATAGGAGGACACCGCCAAATTTAGTTGCTTGATCTTTTTTTATAAATCAGCATGTGTGGGATGTTAAGTTCAGAGTCGTGTATAGAATTGCCTAACCAGGTTTCTGACACACAATAAAATCCCAAGATGTTACGGTCTCACGTGAATAAAGTTGAGTGAACTTGCCTAGAAAGCCCTAAGAATTGGTGTAACAGCATGATCGAGATTTGATTTTTATTTCAGATAAAGAATTCATAGTAAGTCAAAGTAAGTCAAAGTTTTAATGGTCCGTAAAGCAAATACTTTTCAGTAACCACAGATTATAAATATAGGAAATGCATAAAAACAACACAAATGTTTTAGTAATATGGAAAGTCAGCACGTGTATTCAGGTGCAAGGTTGGATTTGGTCAACATATACTTGTCAAGTTCAGCCTTGAACATGTTCAGGCTTGTTGCGCAAATGATATGTGGGGGCAGGGAGTTCCATATAAAACAAACTCTGACAGCAAAGAAAAACCTTCGACAATTTGATCTGGAGTGTGGAATAATTAAATTGTAGCCCTTCTATCTGCTACCACGTGCTTCTTGCCGATGAAGCAGGTGTTCAAGTGAGTGATCCACTGTATGAAGAATGTTGAACAGCAGGATCAAGTCACCCCTAGGACGACAGTACGAAAAGTCTAAGAGGTCTAGAGTTACAATCCTCTCCTCATATAGCCTGTTGTATAGCCCGGTCACCAGTTTTGTAGCGCCGTAGTATACCCGTTGCAGCAACCATGCGGACCATGCTTGAACAGCATAATCCATTGTTGGTCTGATATAGGTTTCAATTTTACGTGTGTGTATCAGCTTTGAGAAACGACCAAAGATCCTTCTGAGCAATCCTAAGCTTTGGCAGGACTTTTTTGTTTGCGACAGAACACTGCCGCGAAGACTTCAAAGTTACTGCTGATCCACACGCCCAGGTCTTTCTCTTTAGTAACCCATGAAAGCTGCTGAGATCCCAGAGAGTATGTGAATTCGAATGATTTACCGACGTTTAACATTTTACATTTTTTGATGTTGAATGGAAGGCAGTTCCGCAAGGACCAATTATGAAGTGCTTCGATATCTTTTTGGAGAATTTGGCAATCTTCTATGGTGCTATGCTAATCAAGACTTGGATGACATTTGCAAATGAAATGGTTTTGCTGCTCACGATTTTGGGTATATCGTTAGTGTACACGAGGACGAGTATTGTCCCCAAGACTGAGCCTTGAGGTACGACACTTGTAACTTCTACTGGGCTGGATAGTGCCCCATCAACTCTAACCATTATAACTCTAGCAGTCAAGTGATCCTTTATCCAGGCCAACAGTCTGTCATACACCCCGAGCTGCTTCAATTTTTATAGCAGTATGCTGTGGTTAACATGGTCAAAAGCTTTAGACATGTAAGTAACAAGAATGGATAGGACATCCATCGTCCACCGCTCGAGTCCAATTATCAAGAGTTATAAGAAGATTGATGAGACAGGAGTGTCTTGTCCTAAATCCGTGCTGTGCAATGGAAATCAGTTCATATTGCTCCAAATGTTTAATGAGTTCGTCAGCTACAAGTCGTTAGAGAATTTTAGAGACTACTGGCAACAACGTGCCTGGTCTGTAGTTAGACACATCAGATCGGTTCCCTCCTGTGTATATCGGAGTGATTAATCCACTTTCCCAGTCATTAGCAACCGTACTACAACTCACAGATAGATAGTAGTGGACTCGCCGACACAGAATATGTCGGCTGCTCGAGGTTGTTTGTCTCAGGTACATTTGATTGACTTGGTAACTAAGTCATTTCTGGAACAATAGTGTTCGTGCGTTTTATGTCGTATACAGCCCGAATACGAATTTCAGCATGGGCGAATTTTCGGCATTGATAACACGCCTTGAGTATTCTATCCTTCATTTCGTCTGTGCAGAATGATATTTTGAGAAGACGAGGCTGTTAAGATTCCTTTATCTTTTCAAGGCGCATAACATGAGTCGTTATTATGTCACTTAAACCTAGGATCATTGTAAAACATCTCCATTCACTGCAAACATTTTACGGACGTTTACTGGATTGTTCTTCGTTCAAACTAAAAAAAACACCATGAACAATAAGAGCTCTGAGATTTATACCCTCTTTTGCTAGTTTGGATTATTACGGTTAATTTGCCGTCCTTCCCTCAGAACGTCCGAATATATTCGCACAGCCGATTGGTTTACAAATAGGAGGGATGAGATGAGCAACATATTTTCTGCATTTTGGACGGACGTTAGCACTACACTCCGTAACCTGGGTGTGTTCACACGGAGTGGTTTTGGGGGTATTGATATTAAATAAATGTTCATACCGTTCGAAACAACATTCTCTCGCTTCTGAGTATTTTCTCCACGGCAAATTTCTCAATCCGCACCAAAATGAAACTGACCCACAGACCTCAAACTAGTGGAATAAATCACCTTCGCCTAGCGAACAAGAAAACGGTTTATGCTCAGGAAAGATCAATCTATTTTAAACCATCAAAATGAAAAAGTTTGGAACATCAACAATGGAGATTCTTCACGCATCTATGATGGACCTTATCCGTTGAACATCAGTGCTGCCGAAAACATTCTAGACTTTTCCTCGCAATACCTGTGTTTTCGTACTATATGAGATCACGTAACCATTACCTGAAAGCAACTTTAAATACCGTTACCTTCATATAGTTTTCGAACGTTAAATTCCGTTGAAACAAATGACCTTGAACAAATTGTTTTTGAAAATGTACATATTATAATCTGATTATACAAAGCTTTTGGAAATTATTGATCATGTTTAACATGCCTTGGATTTCCGAGAATGAAATTTATTAATTTATTAATTTAATTATTTATTTATTCACGCTTTGGCAAATGTCATTCTATTGTTTCTTGTCATCTGCTTCGCGTTGCTTATAGCGATGGCGAAGTTTATTCAATGTGATTACTGCAAATTTCCGTTAGATCTTCAATCTTTGTCTTTTGGGGAATTTAAGTGTTCAAACTCTTTGGTCTTAGGTTATTCACATCCTCCGATAATTCAGCGGTTCCGTTCTCTTGACTACTGGTCTGATTCACAGAATAATTGGTCGTACCGAGCTGTTGGTAGGGACGTTGGTCAATTTCTGGAGCCAACAGTGTTCCCGTGGTAGTTACAGCTTTCTTGTGAGACTTACGGTAAATATGTTTAAGGACTGCGTTTTGAACTGGCTCCAGCTGGCTTCTGACATTCATATGTTTAGAAAGACTTTAACGTGTTTTTAAGCCGTTTAAGGTTTGCCTCTACAGCGAAAATGCGACTTACCTAAATTGAATAACAGTTTTCAACTCTTGATAAATCAATATTTACTGTGTATCTGCATGGGAAACATATATATAATAGATGCCTGGTAATTCTTTATTATTAATTAGAGTCACTGATTCGGGTGATAAATGCTTGTCACAGTTCACATGAATAGCAATAAGACACGAGTAACATTTAACTTGACGCGATATGGGACTTAACAGCTTTTGACAAAGTTTTTACTTTTTACATGCCTCGTATTCAGGTCTGTTTGAGGTCACGTTGTCGGTCATCTTTACATTTTTATAAGAGCGAGTCGATACACTTGGCGAATCTGTCGTTTATCGATCGGAGTCTCTAGGTGGAGTACAGGAACAAGTGGACGCGATGCAATGCGATACAACGGCCAGTAAAAGGCGTACACTTTTACGTATAGCAAAGCTGTTCTCTGAGATTTGGCCTGACAGTGTTGAAATAGCTATCAGTAAATACAAAATGGCAAGAGTTTTCTGATGATATCTGAGTTGTTGCGTTATTCTGGTTTGGGAGCAATGTTGCACGCTTTTGTAACGCTGGGTTAAAACTGGAAAATGGTGATTCACAAGGATTCGCTTTTCTCAACCTAAAAGTCTGCTTGAATTCATGTTGCTTCCTCTTCCTGATAATCCTAAGAACCGTCAGTAAAGATACGCTTATTTCTGATTTCGTGAATATAATCGAGTGGACTAAGACGAGGGACTTGCCACTAAACTTTTGGGAAGAGCTGCGTTCCGACGACTTATTTGCCGACCACACAACCAAACGTCTGCGATGAAACTATCAGAATAGCTGCTGCTTATAAAGTGAAGGATCTCAGTATTATTATCAGAGGAGATTGCAAATGGTCTACTCAATGTGTCGAAGCAGCAAACAAGGCTCGCAGAGAATTATCCAGACTGCGTTTAGCATTGTCATGCCGAAAAATTTCTATCTTTATTCCACTAAAAAGGTAGTCGTGCGGCTTTACTCGTAATACTGTGTTTAATCCTGGACACCGTACTTGAAAAAAGATTCCACATGTCTCGAAATGGTCCAGTGCATTGAAACTAGGATAGTTTATGGTCAGACAGGTAAAACCTATGTGGAAATACTCAAGGACCTCGATCTGTTTCCACTAAAGAAACGGCGGCTGCAAGGCGACCGAATAAAAGTCTCTAGGATATTAAAGGGTCACACGAGTAATAATATTACTAAGTTGGTGAAACTTACGCCTGAAACAGCTACAAGGGTCAATTCAATGAAACTTCTCAAGAGTAGACAAAAGCTGCAAGTACATGAGCATTTTTTCAGCAACCGTGTGGTCAATCACTGAAAAAAGCTCACAGATGTTTATTAGACCACTCTTACGTGTTTAGCTTCAAAAGGGATATCGACGCTAAATCGCCTGCCATATATCCGAACGTTGTCTAATAAAAAAACTGAAAAACAACAAAAACACAAATACATGTATTTGTATTGTTTCATTTTCTTTCGCATATATGTCTATGCCTGAGCAACATTACAGCATCTTAGCACACGTGCAGCCTATGAATTCGCTGCAAATTGCCTGGTTTTTATACGCCATATGCTGTTCACGCATATTATTATTGGATTATTTCCCGAATCGATGACATCTCACCGTGCTTGTGAAAAGAAACCCCACCTTACTTTCCAGATTTCCGGAAATAAGAACTGTGAACCGTGCGAACTGTGCAATTATTATCGAAGTTCTTGGTGCTCAAACGCATACCGTCGAATGAAATATTGGTGCGTGATTGGCTTTAGACCACCTTCAGCCCTGTGCAACTTAAAATTGAACTTAAATTTGAACAGTTCAGTTCAGTTCAGTTTGCACAGGACGATATGTGGCAGAGTCGCCAATCGAGCGTCCAGATTTCTTCCGGTGGTATGCCAAAAAGAGCGCCCACCACTTCAAACAAAATAGGTTCACAGATTTCTTCTGGTAGGATGGTTACCTGGAATGTAGAGCAAAAACTCCCCTCACCAAAGGTGTATGAGTACAAGGATTATATAAATTTGCCTGTTAACCTTTCTTATTCTTATTCCCTCTTATATTACTGATAGTTTTGGTAAAGTTAATAAGGAAACCAATGCGAGACTAGCATCGTTTGCATCTGTCAATATTTACGTGAAAAAGAACATGTGTTTCACAGAAAATGTCGTAATAATGGGCAACAATGAGACAGGTTTGTCATATTATATTTCTCCCAACGTTAGTTAGTTCACCACTTAGTCCATTTATGAAATTCTTAGCTAGCCTTAATCGAGCTGAATGTTAAAATTCGTTTTTACTATGGAATGGCCTTGAAAGCATAATGACCGAAAGTATTTTGAATCAAATATTTGTGGTTTACCGTTGCGGTAATCCTAAATGTTTTAGTTTGCATTGTTTTGGATTTCAACCCGAACGGGTTATGGATTTATATTCATGATACATCGATCCAACTGCATACTTTATTCACCATGATTATTTATAATTGCTCTTATCTATACATATCCATGTTCCGTTAATTTCGCTGTTTGGAACAAAAATATAAATACAGAAGAACTATCTAAAATGATTTTTGGAATATAAAGGACTTATTCCGCGTGATTTATTGCTACCATTAGGCATCTCTTTCATTAATTAATTCTACAGTAACTTTTAAACTTTAGGCAGTGCTCACTCAGCTGAATTCTATACCCGCAAAAAATAAGGTTCGGGTTCATTAGTTTGTTTTTTAATGATGTAGCATAGATAAATACTACCACGATTTATTCTGAGTCGTTAAATTTTTTCTTTTGCGCCAGTTTTGTTGGCAATATCAAGTCGATTTATTTGCCTCTTTTGAGGCTCCCTCTTCTAGGGAATCTATCATTTAGTAGAATACACTAAAAATTCAAATGGGAATAGCTCCCTCTGCTTTAGTTAGAATAATCATGGTCATCATAGGATTGCCCTGCTTAATCCGAGTTGGTGCTTAATTCAGTCTATTCGAGTAAACACGGCTGCAAGAGTCTGATAAACCAATTGGACGTCCAGTAATTCTTTCACTGATGCCTCTGCGGAAGGCCTACTACTGCGAGAGTTATTTTTGTTGTTTGATTTCCTCAGCACATGTTGCCTGAGAGGATACGGCAACAGTTATCCGGAACGTTTTCCGATATACAGGAACTTACAGGTGAGACTGAAAAAACTGACGGATTTCTGCGTCTTCTTATTCTTCATAAAAACAGTTGAAGCATCTCCCGCGTGAGCTTCATCACCAATTTTCCGGGACGATAGATCCACCAAATTGCCTTTAGTCTAATTACGCCTTAAACTTCACTTTTGATTGCAACGATACAGCATCTTGCGGCAATACATTCGATGCGTTGACCACCCGAGTAGACTGTGAATTTCACCGGGAGGCGCATCGTTCTCCGCTTTTTTAACTTCAGGCTATGACCACCAGTTCTTCTATCTTCTGTCAATGAGAAGAACTCTTGTATGTTCGACTCGTAACATCCCAGAAGAATTCGGGGGGTAATGAGGTCAAAGCGTCCACGTCTGTGCTCCAGTAGATACAGACACAACTTGTCAAGACGATCTTCATAAGTGAGAAAATGGAGACATTTCACCATTTTCATTGCTCTTCGCTGAACTTTCTGGAGAATAGCTTTCCTCCTTTTGATAATGGGTAGCATGCTGGCAGACTGTATTCAGGAACAGGCTTGATATGCGAGCCATAGATCGTCTTGAACATATAAGGAGTAAGGACCGTAAAAGATCGCCGCACTTCCCATAATGGCGAGTGCTCTACTAGAGGTTTCCGCGTTGGTCTTCAATGAGTCCGACACAAATACACCCCAGATCTATCCTAAATTGTACAGACTTGATTGAATTACCTTCAAGAAAGTACGTAGTAGTAGTGGTTTCCAGCGGTTGGACCAGTCTTGTAACTGATTCAATTTCCTCTGCGTCAAAGGTGAATTTAGTTCTATACCACATTGTATGGGCTTCAGCCTCCTATTGCATATCAGTTATGAACGTTTAGGTAAGTTCTTACTGATGCAGATGCCAACCTGTATTGGTGACTGTCAATGTCAGTTATTCAATGGGCATATGTAGTTAAGCGACGCTGTCTGCATAAGATCTGCCTCACCTAATTCTTGCATTCTCTGACCTCAGGTTTTTATCTTGTGGTTCCCTCAGTCTTTCTAGCATAGTTCTGGTAAGCCATTTGCTTGGAAAGAATAGCAGCATAATCTTTTGCTGGTTGCTACACCGACAAATATGTCATTTTCTTCGTGAAACCTTGCTAGATATCCAAGCTTCCAGTTGACAGTGCTTGCTATTATTTACCAATCACTAAGAGAAGAAAGTATTGCACCTCTGCTGTTGTTGCCACATACGGCTAGAGAGTTTCTGGAGGGATGGTTTCTGAACCTGCTGCTTGTTCACGCACAATTGACTATATTTCTATCAGCTAATCGTGGCCGATGAGTGTGCAAGATTGCCGTTTATACTGGGGCACCTGTCTAGAGTCAGATCATGAGTTAGTCTGTGCTAAACTCACGATGCGTTTTTGGTGGGAAACGTAGAAACGTTGTAAGGCAGTTGAATGCTGCCAGGCTTAATGATCTCCCGGTTCTCCGTGGGTTTCGGGCCAATTTGAGTTTGCATCTTTCTGTCGTTCCCAAAAATAGTTTCGATGAACAATGAGTGAGATACAAACCTCTTTCGAAACAACCGCGTTGGATAGTTGTGGGCTGACTTTCCGTGTAGCTCAACACTGGGTTTCTGCGAGTTCTCTCCAACTAATGGACCAACGTCGGTTGCTTTCTGTTGATAGCATACATGGTGCATCACAAAGGCTTATTAAACGTAAACTGGTTGCCCGTTTGAGAACCGACAGGGAAAGTTGGTGGAGTTCGAAGGCTGCTAAAATGAAATTTGCGGCAGCTGCAGGCAATTTCTGAACATTGTTCCAGCTCATCGGAACAACTAGAAGCGGACGACCAGGCATCAGTGAGCAGATACGTGAAGCAGATGGTTCCACCAGTTTTAACATGCACGGGCGCATGGAGTAATGGACAGAAAATTTTGAGGCACAGTTTAACTAGCCTTCTGCACCCACTGTTTTCGAAGATACGGAAAACTGTCCACCATGGTTGATCTCTTTGGAAACTCCGACAATCAGATATTTACAATGTACTCCGGAATCTTAAGCGCCATCGGTCATCAGGTATGGTATGAAAGCACAAGCCTGATCCAGACAAAGTGCCGCACAGAGACTGCACGTGGGCTAAGATACTGTCAGGTTGCCTAGGCCTCGACAGATATGACAAAGGTTGTCACAGCCGGGGGTCGTAGTAGGAATGAGCCACCTACTATCTATAAAATGCTCCCACGTGGCGTGCGTCTCAAATAGCCTCTGAAAACCAAGTCCAACTCCTGGCCTGCACGAGTGGCTTTCACAAGCCCGGCGGAACTGCTCTTACTGACAGGAGAAGGGGCGAAGGCGGGTGACTGGCGCCTTAAAACCAGTTTGCTCCGGGCAGATGGAGCTCGTCAGCTACTGACAATCCATGTAGGGGAAGGAAAACCCTGACCCCAAACCCCCACTGCCTTGTGGGTCACCCGATTGCGGGAAAGGCTTCGGGAGAAAACCCCGAGGAAAAATCCGGAGAGAAGTCCCGTAGGTAGATAACTAGCGCACAGCGCGTTTATCTGCCAACTTCCTGCTGCCTTGTAGGTTGCACTTGGCTGTGCAAAGGCTAGAGAGGTGTACTCGAACAAACACCGAGTGGTGCTGG
This sequence comes from Atriophallophorus winterbourni, assembly GCA_013407085.1. Lineage (NCBI taxonomy): Eukaryota > Metazoa > Platyhelminthes > Trematoda > Plagiorchiida > Microphallidae > Atriophallophorus > Atriophallophorus winterbourni. The sequence goes on along the minus strand of JACCGJ010021058.1, from coordinate 8,905 downwards.
GGACATCACTTGTACACTACCCCCAAGAAACTTCATGATGATGTTTCAATGGGTCTGCGTACCGTCTACGGAGTTTGCAGGTGGGAACGAGACTGGATCACGATCTGCAACGATCTCGCCTCCGATCGACGTGCGTGGGCTGGTGCGATCCGAGACATCAATGAAGCCGACTAATCCACCCGTGGAGCCAGCCGCACAAAAGTAAAAGTAAGTAATTCAAAGAACTAGGAAAATAGAATGAAAAATAGGGAGAGAGGGAGAGAGATAATCAGTAATTGCTCCGTTTTCACAAAAAAAAAAGGGGTCGGCGCGGATTCCTGTGAAAATCATCGGGGTATCAGTCTCATTTCAGTAGCTCCTTCAATACTGGCCTCCATCCTGCTTCACCGATTGAATACCAAACGGGAAGAGCAATTCCGTGAGGAGCAAGCTGGGTTTCGTGCCGGTCGAGGGTGCATAGATCAAATCTTCACTCCGTGAGTTACTGGAGCAAAGCCACGCAGTTCAAAAGCCAACTATTGTGGCATTCCTTGACATCCGAGCGGCATTCGATTCAATCGATCGCGAAGTCTTTGGAACTGTCTGCAGAGACATGGAGTGCCCGAGAGGTCTGTTTTGAACTTGAAAGCATTATATTGCCAAACTTCGGGCAGGGTTCGAGCGTACGAACAATTGTCGTCCTCGTTCAATATCTCCAGCGGGGTGCGGCAGGGCTGCCCTATCTCGTCGTTCCTTTTTAACTACGCGATCGACGATGTCCTAATGAAAGCTTTAGCTGGTCTAGTGGACGCAGGTGTTGAACTTGTGCCGGGTGAAAGAGCTACCGATCTAGAATATGCGGATGACATCTCACTTCTCGGAGATGACCCTCATGTAATGCAACAAGCCCTGGACCGCATGGCACTTGAAGCTTCAAGGTATGGCATGTGCTCTGTGCCTCAAAAGTGTTGAACACTTACCAAGGACTGGAGAGGCTCTCTTCCAAACATAACTGTGTGCGATGTCAATTTTGAATTGGTCGACAGCTTTGTTTACCTGGGCAGCTGTATCTTTGCTTGCGGTTTTGTCGAGGACGAGACATCACAACGTGTTCGCAAATCCGGTGTAGCGTTTGCTAACCTTTGCCACTTGTGGCGTCAACGAGATGCTTCACTCCATACTAAAGGCCGAGTGTACAACGCAGTGGTGCGTGCTACACTACTTTATGGCTGCGAAACCTGGTCTATCCGAGCGGCTTTATTTTTGACACCCGTTGCCTGCGTATGATTGCTCACATTCGGTGGCAGCATCGCGTTACAAATATAGATGTCTGCAAGCGGGTGTTAGGACCATCATAATCATCATCATCACAGACAGCGTTATACCGGTAGCGCGTACCGAATGCTTAACTGCCATACAATCATGGAAAAGTAAAATCTTAAATGATGGGGACGGATGGGACATGGAACATGCATTCAAACAAGTTTTGTGAACGAGTAGAGCGACATCAGCATGGCAGCTTCCTTGCGGCTTTTACTGTCATGCATCATAAGCTTTTTTCCTCACTTCGCTTGACAGCATACAATGTTAAGCAAACACTAAGAAGATGCTAAGTGCAAGACCGCCATTGAACACGGTTTCGGGACATATCCTGAAGCGTAACTAGCCATTGCGATATCTGATCGCTGGGGGGGACCAGGCCTTGAATACGTGCGGCGCCAACTTTGGAAGGTTATTAGTACTGCTTTTAACTGCCCTATGGAATAAAACAGCATTGGACCACGGGAGCTCGCAGACCGCACCCCCGTCGATGTTGAGCAGCAACTGGAACTTCGTTCGTACAGCACTGTCCTGCGTACTTCTGAAAGCTTGTCAACACACCGCGCTTTTGCCACGCTCTGGACTCGGCCCAGTCACTTGATTTAATCGATCACGCGTCGAACTGTACCAACGGCAATGAACAAATACCGTGCCGGAGATAATTGAATGCCCGCTTAAAGGCCGCGTAATGAATGAACCGCGAGTGTTCTGGTGGACGCACGTGGCTTGTGGATGGAGTGTTGCAAGCCGTATCGGGCACCTATCGCAAGTTGGTTCAGGAAATTAGAGGCGACTGGTTCGAACTGACATACAGTGCGCGAGACTATTGCGAAACCGACGGCTCCGGCCGATGCACCCAATCTGAGTCGACCGCGTGAAGAACGATGGGCGGAGGCACGGGAGGGGCTTGCTCTCTTATAGAGATTAGATGATAGAGAAGCTAGGTATTATTATTATAATATATTATATATATATATATTATATTATATATATATATATATATATATTATATTATATTACATATATTATATTAGATATATATATATATATCTATATCATATTATCATATACTATATTATATATATATAATATATATTTACGGAGCCGGACCACCGACTTCCGAACGGATCGTTTTGCGAGCCACTCTCGATTGGCGTAAATCTCGTGGTGGCCAAACCGTCACGTGCCACCAATCGAGATGTGGCGTCGCAAAACGAATCCGTTTCGGAAGTCGGTGGTCCGGCATCCGTAAAACGTGACCCAACCAACGTAACCTATGCAGGTTGATCTGCTTCTCTATGTCAACATTACTACCGAACAAGTTATTTCGTAGAGCATCGGCGCGTATGCGATTGTAACAACGAATGTCGCGGAGACATCGCTTTTCAAATACTTGGAGACGCTGAATGTGTTCTTCACATAAAGCCCAAGTTTCGCACCTTTACAGTAACACAACCCGAACTGTCGCTTTATAGACTCTACCCTTGAGTAACAGAGAGTCCCTTCTGGCGCCAGAGGTATCCTAGGATGCGGAATACTCAACTACGGAAAGATTGACGTTCTTAAAATCAATTGCATATCTCCGGCTAAATAAATTCATTTAAACGTATTCTGTATTCTTCAGAAGTTATCAAACTGGGATAAAGTGACTTGGGGTTTAAATGTCTTGGGATTAAGTGTCTGACGATTAAGTGACCGGACACCATCTTAGCCCACGTACAGCCTCTGACTGTGCGGCAATTTACTTGGATCAGGCTTGAGCTTTCATACCCTACGAATTTTTGGAATACGCTTTTCACCACTTGAATTCAAAATTTTCTCAACTGACCTGGAAAGGGACAGATTTACACTTACTCGGCAACAAGGAATGTGAAAGTAATATTGTTTCAATCGTCAGTTAGTTGTAGCCACATCATTTTTCAATTGAAAAGATTTTGGTTGGTATTTCTAAAGCTACACAAGTGTTTCGTAATTCAGGTTATCCCTCACGATAGAGAGATCTTCATTCAAAAGTGAAAATCAACGTCTAAAGCAATGCGTTCCACTTGTCATGATGTCTTGAAAGAAATCATCCTGGAATATTTGACAGCTAACAATATCGGTAACCTCTTGTGTTTACTTTGTTTTTGGAAAGCTTTCTCCCATTTTGTTGAAATGCAATCTGATATTTTTAAAATCTGTTCTGTACTTTCACTTAATACACATTTACTTTTGCAGAAGAACGACTTCTCAGCAGCATTATCTTTCCGTATACCTTTTTTCTGTGGAAAACGGAATTATTGGAAAAGGCGATCTTTTCACAAGCAGATTTCTTACTTGATGGAAGATCAACCCGTTCCCATTCCGGATCGCCCGAGTGCTTCACAAAATCTTGGCAAACAGTCATCATTTTTATCATCAAAACAATCAGACGCCCCGCATGAAAATGAAGTCCCCGTAGATGCAAGAAATGTGTCGTTTGATGCTGAAAAATACACGTCATCTCCTTTCGAACAATTCTCCAGTATTCTCGAATCCACCGTGTTTCGCTATCCCAGAGACCCTGGCCGATTACACGGGAGACCTGTACACACTAGACCTCAAGCCATCAGTCTCCCATGGACTGAAATTGAACGTGTATGGCTTCAGTATTTCGCACTCAGGTTTGTGTTTGTAGCAAAGCTACTGTGTTTGATTAAGTTTCTTGTTTCCTAATTTTGTCTAATAAAATAACCTAGAAATGACAAATTATTCTGTTGATGAGCTTTTCTTGTATAGATTTATAGTACTTTTATTCTAAGTGGCAATTGTTTTTCTATTGAAGGATGTTTGTATCAATTGAATCCGGGTGTGTGCTGCTTTTTATCGACAGCTGTTTGTTGTCCCAATTAATTGCCAGGAAATCTGTGTACAACAAATCGGATAATTATCGTCTGCTGTTCACTGGTTAATCAGATACATTGTTTCTTCCCTGGGAACACGTGCTCTAATTTAGTTAGCCAGTCCTTCGGGATGTTTAGGATCGGTCAATCTCCATAATTTTTTGACTCCAGTTCACTGGTCCCTTCAGTAACGTAATTAGATTATTTTTATTAAATATCGTTAAGATAGTATTTGTAACCTATTCAAATAAGCGAAGATTGATACCAGTTAGCCTTCAGTCCAGCCTAATATCTACTCTGCGGCGTTCATGCTGACTTACCATCGTTTCCTCTGTCACCGATTATTATTCAACCACTCTTGCGATCGAACTCTCTTGTGATGTCATCACCTAACATATAATTTTCCAACTTTTTCGCCATCACGTGATTTTCGTATCTTTAGAAACGTTCAATTACCGGATAAAATAGCCGAGGCGCTGGTCTGCCATACATTCAACAATTGGATGTACTCAGACGCTCAATTGCTGGTGTTTGTGAAGCACATGTTTGTCAGCCTGCATTTGCCCACCTCATTAAATTTTCCTCTGGACGTGTTCGAAACATGGCTACTGGCTGTGTATCGTCGCTACAATGATGTACCGTTTCACAACTTCAAACATGCATTCACCGTAACACAAATGGTAAGTTTCCTTCGGTTTACTGTTCGTGTAATTTTGTGCGCATGCTTCGAGCGTTCTCCGTCATTTTTCTATGGCATTGTCCATGCCTGTAACCAATGTGCTTGCATGCGGATCCTGATCGTAATGTCCCTACCTGAAGCGTTCAAACAACACGAAACCAGCCGTGGTGCATGCAAATACGTATTTCCTTTCATGCTTAAATTCTCTTATGCTCTTCAGTACACGCTAGCTAATCTTTTTGATAGCTTGTTTATAGGACTATATATAACTCACGAATAATTCGATAAATATTTGTGTTGATTCAAGACAATTCGAAGATATTCACCTTACTTCATCTAAACGACTTTAATCCATGGTTATTACTCTTTGAAACAATTCTATTCGTTGACAATTTCATCATCCGCAATAAGTGATGATGGTTAATCGAGTGTTTGATTGTATGAACCGGATAAGATATTGTTTTGGCATAGGACAAAGATACTGAGTTCGAGGTTAAGGATTATGGGATATGTTTGGTATTTGGGGCGCATTCTGATTTATACGCCGGTTTTTCAGGATATTCGTGAGCCACAATTGAATTATCAATTGGCCTGCCGCATCGTGATTCCTTCCCATATTGAGCTCGCCTTTTTATAACTAGAAGCTGTCGCACACCCGTGCTTACGAATCTATCTTATTTGGGAGGAAATATAACTTGTAGTTTCGTAGCGAAACCAGTTTCTATTTCGTGAATTCGTATCATCATAGACTAGCGTAACATGTGTTACGTTAGTACGTGGGAAAAAACAAATGTACGGTGTAGCATCTTATTCACTCGGCTATCCCTTGTCCGCTGTGCTGTTTCGTGCCGGTTAAACTAGACAAGCCCCTGCTTGCAGGATGAAACCCACAGTTTTCCTCGGGTATGTTGACACTGATATGTCTTCGGTTTGTGTCAAAGGAACCTGATAGTATCGCCGTTCAAACGCAGCTATCAAGGCTCTGCAGCACATACAGATTTGGGGTTTTCTCAAATTTGAATTTACGCATAGCTTAAGGTTCAAGGTAAATAAAAGGTGCGATGCTCGCACTCAACGCGTAACCAATAAAACCGCGAATCATTCCACCTTACCATCAGCATGTACACGCATGTGCAATCGTACAGTACTTCTGTGCTGTGCGGCTAACACCGTGCTAAATTGATTGGCCACCGGTAGTGAGCTGCATGCTGAAATACGCTGGAGTCTCACTACCATTTGCTGTTCTGTCTTGTCCTGGGCAACCTGACAGTATCTTAGTCCACGTGCAGTCTTTGACTGTGCGCACGTTGCCTGGATCAGGCTTGTGCTTTCATACATACATACCATCAGCATAAACTTGTTGACAGTCTGAAAATGTCAAGTGAACTTTCGTAAAGCAATCTACAGTCTGTTCTCTGGGTGATTTTCAATTTTCTCAGGCCAACGTAACACTTCGCTCTGCTTGGATCGAAATGTAATCCTATAACAACAGCTCGCACTTACCGTTTCATGCTTTTATTGCCATTATGCTTTGAAATACTTTATCTCAGTATATCTCCCCTCGACTTATTTAGTCATGAAAATAATGATTTTTGATTTTTGTTTCTAACCCCCGTCGGTAGATGTACAGTTTGATAAAAAGGGCCCGATTGGAACTTTGTTTTTCTCCCTTGGATTTGCTCGTCCTGATGTTCTCCGCCATCTCGCACGATTTGGACCATCCTGGATTTACAAACTCCTATCAAGTACGTGTTCCGCTTTTCAAGTTCTTTTTATTGTTCAGCAGTATTTAGTGTAGATGTACTCTGCAAATTCAGCTTTTGCTCTAATAGACGGTTGGATTGACTTAGCTGGTCTTCATAGCTATGATATACAGTAGATTTGTTTTTCTACTCTGTTAGTCGACCAGAATGTTCCTGCATATAAAGCGATAACTGTGGTCACTGGTCAGATACTGTTTCACGAAGAAATATCGACCATGTATGTATGTATGTATGTATGTATGTATGTATGTATAAAAGCACAAGCCTGATCCAGGCAAAGTGCCGCACAGGCAGAGACTGCACGTGGGCTAAGATACTGTCAGGTTGCCCAGGCCTAGACAGATATGACGGGGTAAATAAAAATAGAAATGGTAGTGAGACTCCAGCGTGTACTCGCATGCAGCTCACTACCGTTGGCCAATCAATTTAGCACGATGTTAGCCGCACAGCACAGAAATGCTCCACGATTGCACATCCGTGCACCATGGATGTATGCCTCAAGCAGATGGTGCTTTCGTGATCCACAACTAGAATATCCTATTCGGGATTATTAATCTTCCGAAAGTGTCGATGTAAGGTTGTCCGTGGCATGTGCAATCTTCGTTCAACAAGCAATAGGTGCAAATACTGTTCCTCAGCTCCACTGTATTTACCTCTCCAAAATGAGCCTTCTAGATCTAAGTCTTTCAATGACGTAGGATCTGTGTCAAGGGTTGACTCCCTCATTTCAACTTCCACGGGATTACCTAATATACTTAAATATAAGTCGGAGTTTTTTGAAATCCGGAAGCTGGCAATTAAGTAGACCGCACTTGCGATACAAAGACGTTTTCAAAACTGATATGGAAGCTCTAGCTAGATATTGACCCTGCGAGTTGTGAATAACTTTTCTTGACAGCGCGCTTTGAAGGCACTGTGTAAAGCGTCGTCTGGGAGGAGCAGATACAGCTCTTAACTGCTGAACGCAGATCATGCCGTTAGCGGGCAACTACCGCCGATCAACCGAGGACTGCCTATTGCTGTGACTGCTGCTGGAGAGATTGTTTCTCCCGAATCGAAATTTTCAATCATATAAATGCCCTGAAACATACGTTTGTGATGCATGGCTGCATACCGATTAGATTTTTGTGTTCTTTCATCTTAGTACTAAATTTTCTGGATGTTTGCCCGATATATACTTCCGAGCAACCCTTGTAGTTGATTTTATATACGCACTTCGTTGTGCAGCCTGAAGGTGTCTTATCCTTAAGATGTGTTAATAATGATCGGAGTGTTCTACCGCTTTTATATGTTACTCGTATACCTGCGTTATTCAAGATTCGATTTTCCCCTTCGACGCTTCTTTAACGTCAAGTATAGAAACTGTTGCGTGTCAAACTTTTTCCGTTTTAGCTGCTGGGTATGTTACCCGTTTCATTTGTCGTTTGATTAGCTATCAGGTTAACCATGATCAGCAAGCTGACGATTGACTTATTGATGGGTACGCGTTTTATCAGTGGCATCGCTGCACAAGTGCTCAAGTTTGTAGTGCATCAAGGGTAGAGTCTATAAAGCGACAGTGCGGGCTGTGTTACTGTATGGGTGCGAAACCTGGACCTTACGTAAAGAACACATTCAGCGTCTCCAAGTATTTGACAACCGGTGTCTCCGCAGCATTCTAGGAGTTAGCTGTTACAATCGTATGCGCACCGATGTTCTCCGAAATAAGTTGTTTGGTATTAATGTCGATATAGAGAAGCAGATCAACCTGCATAGGTTACGCTGGTTGGGTCACGTTTTACGGATGCCGGACCAACCGACTCCGAAACAGATTCTTTGCGACGCCACATCCTGATTGGCGTTAATCTCGGGGTGGCCAAACCGTCACATGGCATAGGCAGCTAAAAATTCCTACTAGTAACCTTTCCAAAGTCGGCGCAGCGCGTCTTCCAGACTGGTGTCCCCGCGATCAGATATCGCAATGGCTAGTTACGCCTCAGGATATGTCCCGAAACCGTGTTCAATGGCGGTCTTGCACTAAGCATCTTCTTGGAGTGTTTGCATAACCTTGTATGTTGTCAAGCGGAGTGACGAGAAAAGCTTGGTATGATGCATGACAGTGAAAGCCGCAAGGAAGCTGCCGTGCTGATGTTGCTCTACTCGTTCACGAAACTTGTTGAATGCATGTTCCATTCGAGGTGTAGGCACCTCTTCCCAGTTTGTGTGCTTACTTTTCTATAGAAGCCGTAGCTATTTAAGTCCCACCCTTCCCCATCTTTTAGGATTTTACTTTTCCATGGTTGTATGGCAGTTAAGCATTCGGT
>JACCGJ010021056.1:0-11356 GCA_013407085.1 Atriophallophorus winterbourni | reverse complement strand
TGTATATGTTATTGTACCCCACTAAACTCTTTCTTTGTTTTACAGCCTGTACTCTAGTTCCAAGTTCGATAAAGCCTACATTCAAGGCCTTTGTCTTCTCACTGTTCTCCTGATCGCTTGAGCTCATTACAATTTATCGAACTTGTTTTCAATATCAATGGATCGCTTCGTGAGACCGAATCGATTCGACACTGACCCGAACACACCAGATAGCTCACGTCATTGGACGCACTGGTATTGCACATTCTCTAACTTCCTGACCTCAATTGCTGAACTGAAACCCGACAAACTAAACACTCTCATCAACTATGTTTCACCGAACGTGTATAGTCTAATATCAGACTGTGTCACTTACGAATCTGCCATTTCAGTTTTGCAGAAAACATATGTTATACCAACGAATGAAGTCTTTGCCCGACACAGTTTGTTTACGTGTAAACAATAATCCAGTCAAAATATCGACCAATTCGTTCTAAAGCTCAATTCACTGGCCAAGGATTGTAACTTTCAAGAAGTCACGGCAGAACAGCATCGCGATCAGGCTGTGCAAGTTTCTTTCATTTCTGGTATTCACTCAAATACTGTACGCCTCCGTTTGTTAGAAATGAGATCAATGGATCTGCGTTCGGCTATTGAACAGGCGAAAATTCTCGAAGCTGCACAGACTCATTCTTTATCGTACGCCGTTACTGATCCGAATTTTTGTGCATTTGTGGATGCTAAAAATGATCCGACTATATCCTTGACCAATCCACCTTCAACTGATCATAATGTTCTTTCTAGTGTCAGCAGTGATACATGCTTCTTCTGTGGATACGGACGCCACCCCCGAAATAAATGTCCCGCTAGAGAATCAGTCTGTCGCAAATGTGGTAAAACGGGCCATTTTCAAAAAGTTTGTCGATCCAAGCACTCACATAAGTCCCCGCGATCGACTGCGAGTGCAATCCTTTCCTCAGTGGGTGCAGCTGCTCCCTCTTGCTTATCCTCTGCGATTGTGCCCGTTGTCATTAATGGAGTTTCTTTCCAAGCTTTAATTGACACTGGCAGTTCGGAAAGTTTTATTTCACACTCGGCTTCTCAGAAGTTGAAAGTACCAATTTTTGCATCGCGTCACGATATAACTTTGGCCTCGACCAGTTTCTCCAGTCAAACTAGAGGACACTGTTTTGTGTTACTGCATTACCAATCTGATAGTTACCATAATGTTAGGTTGTCTATCCTGGATGACCTATGCGCTGACATCCTACTCGGTCATGACTTTTTACGTCAACATAAAAGTGTCGAAATTCCTTTTCACGGAGAAAAACCTACACTTTCCGTTTGCGGTCTTGCTGCCATGAAGATTGAACCACCTTCTCTCTTCGAACACTTGACTCGTGATTGCAAGCCAATCGCCATCAAGTCAAGGCGCCACTCGCCGCAAGATCATACTTTTATTCAAAATGAAATTCGTTCACTTTTGAAAGAAAATATCATAGAACCTTCTCGATCACCGTGGCGATCCCAAGTGCTAGTTACTTCCAACGATAATCACAAAAAGCGTTTAGTAATTGACTATAGTCAAACAATAAATCGTTTCACTTTACTCGATGCTTATCCGCTTCCACGTATAGATGACCTGATACAAAAAGTCGCGTCTTACCGTGTGTTCAGCACCGTGGATCTTAAAAGTGCATATCATCAGATCCCGATTCATGCGTCTGATAAAACATATACTGCTTTTGAGGCCTGTGGAAATCTGTACCAATTTTGTCGAATCCCTTTTGGGGTCACCAACGGTGTCGCCGTTTTTCAACGAATCATGGATACACTGATAAAGGAAGCGAATCTGAGGGACACCTTTGCTTATTTAGACAATGTCACTATCTGTGGAAAGACATCATCCGATCATGACAAAAATTTATCTAGATTCATGATGGCTGTCGAGTCCTACGGAATTACTCTGAACCCAGACAAATCTACTCTCGCAGCATCCAAAATAAACCTCCTCGGTTATGAAATTTCTAATGGATCTATTCGACCAGATGCCGAACGTTTTCGATGTCTTCGAGAACTGGAACCACCCAATAGTTTAAATTCACAACAGCGGATCGTCGGCTTATTTGCCTATTATTCCCAATGGTTACCAAAATTCTCGGAAAAAGTTCATGATCTGATCCATAACAAAACTTTTCCACTTCCAAGAAATATTCTAAACATATTCGAATCATTAAACCTAGAATTAGAGAATGCCGCTCTGACTGTTATTGAGCCAAACGTACCACTGGTTGTTGAGACGGACGCTTCAGAGGTAGCCATTGCGGCCATTTTGAGCCAACAAGGGAAACCCGTTGCCTTTTTCTCCCGTACCCTTTCTCCAGCCGAGCGCAAGTATCCAGCTGTGGAAAAAGAAGCCTATGCTATCGTGGAAGCTGTCAAGAAATGGCGGCATCATCTGATTGGCAGTCACTTCAAATTGGTGACCGATCAACGCTCAGTCGCGTTCATGTATGACATTCAACACAAAAGCAAGATAAAGAATGATAAAATTCTTCGTTGGCGCCTGGAATTAACCGATTTCCATTATGACGTGGTTTACCGTCCTGGAAATGAAAATCTTGCTGCTGACGCTCTTTCCAGACATTGCTCGGCCATGTCATGTGATATTAATAAATTGCGTGAACTTCACGAAACACTGTGCCATCCTGGAATTACTCGCATCTTACATTTTATTCGGGCAAGAAATTTACCTTACTCTGTCTCCGACGTGAAACAAATGGTCAACCAATGTCGAAGTTGTTCAGAAGTCAAACCGAAGTTTTATAATCCTCCTCCCGTCAACCTCGTTAAAGCTACTCAACCTTTCGAGCGCTTGAGCATTGACTTCAAAGGTCCGCTGCCATCTAAATCTAATAACAGTTATCTTCTGACGTGTATTGACGAGTACTCACGTTTTCCTTTCGCATTCTCATGTTCCGAAATGACTGCATCTGTTGTGAGCGATTGTCTGACCCAACTTTTTGCGATTTTCGGCATGCCAGCATATATACATTCTGACAGAGGAGCGGCTTTCATGTCCCAGGAACTTCGAAACTTCCTACACGATAAGGGAATAGCAACGAGTCGCACAACCAGCTACAACCCACAAGGCAATGGACAGGTTGAACGACTGAATGGAACACTTTGGAGGACGATTCAGCTTGCGCTAAAATCAAAGAATCTGCCAATCAGTCACTGGGAAGATGTTCTCCTGCAAGCATTACACTCGATTCGATCCTTATTATGCACAGCTACTAACGCCACTCCTCATGAACGTATATTCTCGTACTACCGAAAGTCTACAACTGGCGTATCCCTTCCCACTTGGCTAAGTTCTCCCGGCCCCGTGCTACTGAGAAAATATAACCGCACATCTAAATACGATCCCGTCGCGGAGAAAGTGGACCTACTTGAGTGTAATCAACAATATGCCATCGTTCGGCTACCTGATGGAAGAGAGGATACGGTTTCATTGAGACATTTGGCACCTCTCGGTAATCGCTCAACTCTCCCACCTGAACTTGATCCTACATTGTTCGAGCAGATAGAAAATGGCGTGACCGATTCCAATAATGCAGACGCCGGCTATGTAGTGCCTGATATGGAGCCTTGTCAAGCAGAGCTAACTGAATCAAATCCGACACAATCCCATCCGGATGTGAATCAAATATTGATAGAGCAACAACGTGTGCGTCCGTACCAACTTCGGAATCGCGAGGCCTAATCCATTCAAATATATATATAATCACCGTTTTTCGCCATCACCACCTACATCCGAACCCCCCTTAATTCCTTTACTCTTTCGCGCCGGGGAGAATGTAGTATGTTTGTTTGTATATGTTATTGTACCCCACTAAACTCTTTCTTTGTTTTACAGCCTGTACTCTAGTTCCAAGTTCGATAAAGCCTACATTCAAGGCCTTTGTCTTCTCACTGTTATCCTGATCGCTTGAGCTCATTACATGTAATGAAAGGACAAGCTGATCAAAGTTGTTCATAGCCGGGGGTGGCAGTGTGGATAAGCTCCCATTGCCTATAAAATGCTTCCATATGGCACGCGTCTGAAACAGCCTCTGACAACCAAGTCCAGCTTCTGGCCTGCACGAGTGGCTCACCGAGCCCGGCGGAACTGCTTCTACCAACAGGAGAAGGGGCGAAGAAGCGATAGTGACTTGTGGCCTGAATAACCAGTGTTTTTGCTTCGGGGCAGATGTAGCTCGTTAGCATGGGAGGGCATTTCATCTAAGGGAAGGAAAACCCTGATTTTAGATTTCCGCTGCCTTGCGGGATACCCGATCGCGGGAAAGGCTTCGGGAGAAAACCCTGAGGAAAAACCTGGAACAGTCTGTTTGACCACTTCTTTCTGGTAACTCCCTGCTGCCTTGCAGGTCGCACTTGGTTGTGCAAAGGCTTGAGAAGCTGACTCGAACAAACGCCGAGTGGTGCTGTGGACGCCGCTTTGTACCCAAATTCCCAAGAACCTTCTTTGAAGCCGACTCATCCTCCAGGAGGAGATAGTCGCACAAAATTAAATTAAATTAATTACGCAAAGAACCGCACAGTGAGAGGTCATCTATTCAGGAAACAATGCAAAAATATGCGTGAACAATGTATAATGTATGAAATTACTAGCCTAGTCGATGCAAATTGCTGCACAGACACACTGCATGTGGGCTAAGATGCTGTCAGGTTGCACAAGCCTAGACAGATATGAGATAAAAAAATGTAAGCATACGTTTTGTGTTGTTATTTTCAAAAGAAATTTATTAGACAATGTGTGGAAATATGGTAGGCCATTTAGCGTCTAATTCCCTTTAAAATCTCAACACTTTTGAGAGGTTTACTTTACAATCTGGGAGCTTGTTCCAGAAGTTGACCACACGGTTGCTGAAAAAGTGCTCACGTGCCAACAACCCGGGCTTACTCTTAGGTTTCATAGAATTACATAGAATTCATAGAATTACATTGTAGATGCTTTAGGGGCAAGTTTAAGGATTTCAGTAATATTATTACCCGTGAGACCCTTTAGAATCTTGAAGGCTTCTATTAGGTCGCCTCGCAGCCGCCGTCTCTTTAGTGAGAACAGATCGATGTCCTTGAGTATTGACTCACAGGTTTTACCTGTCTGAACTTCAACCATCTTAGTCGCAAGGCCATTGACCCTTTCGAGACATGAGATATCTTTTTTTAAGTACGGTGTCCAGGATTAAACGCAGTATTCCAAGTGAGGCCGCGTGACTATTTTGTATAAGGGAATGAAGATAGAAGGTTTTCGGCATGACAACGCTGAGCGCAGTCTGAACAATTCTCTGCGAGCCTTGTTTGCAGCTTCGGCACATTGAGTAGCCCACTCAAAATCTCCTGTTATAGTAATACCGAGATCCTTCATTTTCTGAGCAGCAGCTATTTTGATAGTTCCTTCGCCGACTTCTAGTTGTGTTGTCACCAAATCAGTCGACAGAAGACAGCTCTTCCACAAATTTAGTGGAATGTTATTGTCCATGTTATTGTCTACTCGATTACGTTTTCTAGGTTGTTGATATCATCAGCAAACAGGAAGCAACGTGAACTCAAGCAAGCTGTCTGGTCGTTTACAAAAATAAGAAAACGTAGTGGAATAAGCACCGAGCCTTGAGGTACTCCACTTAGTATCACTCCGAACACAGCACTGCAATTCTAGCATAGTTCGTGTGATTAGTTAAGAAGCTGTCTAACCATCGATGTAATTTACCTATGACGCCACACATTCTTAGTTTGTGCAGAAGGTACCTATGGTTCACTGAGTCAAAGGCCTTTTTGAAAATTAAGGTAGCATACTTCGACTACTCTCCCTTCATCGAGCCGTAATTTCACTTCATCAAGAAAGCTTAGAAGATTAGTTAGGCAGGATTTCCCTCTCCAGAATCCATGCTGGGCATCGGATAGTAAGGAATTGACCACCAAATGTTTACATATCTGGTGCCGAATGATTTTCTCCAAGCACTTGCAAAGAATGCTAGTCAGACTTACTGGTCTATAGTTGCGTACATTAGAAATGGGACCCTTTTTGTATAAAGCTACTACAGCCGCTAGTTTCCAATCACTAGGTAGTATACCCGGGAGTAAGGTAGCTTCAAAAAGATTGCTATATTCGCAAGCAGTTGAAGGATAGCTGTATGTATACCGTCGGGGCCAGCCGACTTAGTTTTATCCAGCTACGACAGAACTGTGGTGATCTTTTCTCGATTAACCTCCACAGAGCTA
Source organism: Atriophallophorus winterbourni (assembly GCA_013407085.1). Taxonomy (NCBI): domain Eukaryota; kingdom Metazoa; phylum Platyhelminthes; class Trematoda; order Plagiorchiida; family Microphallidae; genus Atriophallophorus; species Atriophallophorus winterbourni. Next base: position 5,092 of record JACCGJ010021056.1, on the reverse strand, counting down.
AAGAGAGGTGCTCTGCACTCGTGAGTTTCTAAACGGTTACCTGAATCACGCCGATGAACACTGCAGAACGAATGCAAAGCATCGGCTTTTCCTGTGCCATCAAAGCCGCGTTGTCATCTCCCAGCATTACCGTACCTATTTCTTCTCTTAAATATCGTTTGAACTGAACATGCTGCACGAATGTGCAATCGTGCAGTCTCTGACAGTGCGTCACTTTGCCTGGATCAGGCTTGTGCTTTCATACATTGGACTGAACATAGCCATAAAAGGCTTTCAAGTTAATCTTTGCTTTTTGGCAAGTCTAGATTCGAAGTCCCTTTTAGCTTTTACTTGCAGCTCAACAGCTGAATTTCGGGTCTGTAGTCTAGATCTGTGAGTCCAGAGAATTTGTAAGCCTTCCAGCTACGGTCACGCCATCTAATAGCTTTGCGAATCGACGCGCTTCACCAGGAGGGTTTTCCTCGCGTTCTCACTTGTTGTAAAGGAGCAAAACTTTCCTGTAGCTGTAAAAGGTGCCCTCTTATAATATTCCACCTGATTTCTACACTAGGTTTTAATTCGTCTGGTTCCCAACTTAGATTCATTGCTTGAGTTTCTAGTTGGACGTCCATTCGAACAAAGTTGCGGGACATCTTCACTTAGTGACTAGGGTGCACTAAAGTCCAGTCAAGAATTACGGCGTGGTTGCTCTTGCCTACTGGCGAAAGGTATTCGATTCCATAAATATCTATTTCATGAGACGATAGAACCAAATCTAAAATGGACGGAGTGTGTCCTGACCTAAACCTTGTAGGTTCCCGCTGACCGGTGAAGAAATTTCGGTAAGCCAATCGATGTCCCGAAGATTGAATTCACCAACAATCAGTAATGCATTGCATTGCCCTTTTAGTACTTCCAATGTCCCTCAGTAATTGATCGTCTAATGGTGAAGCAATCGGGCTTATATAAGCACATACAAGTGCCAGTCTTCTATTAGCGACAGTAAGAAATACCGATGTTTTTGTATTGTGTCCAGCTGATCAATAAATTCTATCAAAACCGGACGAGCGCTACTTACAGTCGGGTTCCACCGGCCTACACGATGGACCCATTTTACCTGGCAGTTAATTAGCCCTACCATGCGAAAAACATCCTGAACATTGGAACGGTTCATTTGTCGCCGGAATTTGCTTTCGCGAATCAGCGGCTCATCCCTATTTATGATGAGCAGAGTACGAGTTGGCCTCGTTTCCGCATTCTATTGGGTACAGCAAGCTTACTATCTTGCTCAGCCAGTGCATTTATTTGCCTTTATAAAGCAAAATAGTTAGATTGCTGTGATTATACTGGACACTTATCCTTAGCGGCGACTTTCTTTGTACGGTTCTTTTTACCCCCCCTGTGGTACTTTTTTGATCCCTACCGATGGTACTTCGGATAGGACGCGACATTATTGATGGGGGTTTTCTTTCGTACCACTTTGGCGTATGACAACGGAGAATTTGTACCTTCTGATACAACATCGTTGTTCATACTATGGGCAGAGGTCCTTAAAAAAATATTACCTTGCGTTTCGCTTACAGTCCCCACATACCCATTCCAGGAAACTATTTTTACAATAAGTTTCGTAATGCCTGGCAAGAATTCCAGAGCATTTTGAATGAGCCCATCTCGGGCACACATCACAAGCTATGCCTTTAACTACTTTTTTCTACATTCGATTGAAATGCAGGAATATGACGCTTTCGGAATAATATTAGATTTTTTTTAAAATATGAATATCAGTATCACAAGGCGATAGTTGACCAAGTCGAAACGAGTGCCCAGATTCTTTCGGAGGTGTGCTTGAAAACACCCACCACTACCAGGATTGATTCGTAAGTAACACAGGCGTGTGTAACTGTGAATGGAAGATGGGAGATGTCTCATCACCGAAAGGTGAGAGAGTTGTGCATGTTGCATGTCCAATCGAATGAAAAGACGATGGACAGCAGTTTATTTCCACAAATGCGAAAAAATGAAAAAGAAACTCTTTTTTGTGTTTCAAAATATTTTTCGAATATTTTTGTGTTTTTTATCATAAAAATGAGGGATTTAGTCTTAAGGGTAATGCTCCGGGAAGAGCACCTGCCACCGTTCGTCCAGCCCATGTTTGAACGCAATTACTGAAGTTGCCAAGATTAGTTCTGCGGGAAGTGAGTTCCACGCGTTCACTATACGGATGCTAAAGAAGTGCGTTCTGGATTCGAGCCTGGTGTGCTGTTTACATAGCTTGAGACTGTGCCGTCGTGTACCAACCAAAGGAGAGAACCGAAAGAATTCATCGAATTCCAGACAACTTAATCCTTTGACAACCTTAAAGGTCTCGATAAGATCCCCCTAAGTTGCCTCCTCCTAAGTGAGAAAAGTCCTAGTGTTAATAGACGATTTTCATAATTGGTGTATGCTAACCCCTCGATCATGCGAGTGGCCAGCTTCTGTACCTTTTCTAGCTGCACTATATCCTTCTGGTAATACGGCTTCCAAGCCTGGATACAGTATTCTAAATGTGGCCTTACTATTGCCTTGTAAAGGGGCAATAGCACCTCAGCTTTTCTGCAAGTGAGGGCTGAACGTAGTCGAAAGAGTTCCCTCCTGGCCCTTTGAGCTGCAGCAGCACATTGGTCAGCCCACTTAAAGTTTGCGGAGACTACGATTCCTAGGTCCTTAGTAGACTTTACCCTACGGAACTCCGTGTGAGCTGAGGGCGTAGACACAATCATGTTGCCTGCTAGTGTAGAGAGCAAGTGACTCTTATCTAGGTTAAGGGGAAGGTCCCACTTACCCGCCCATGCTGTTACAGCTTCCACATCACTTATCAGATCGGAGTTATCCGACCTACCGACAATTTTAACGTCGTCAGCAAACATATAACAGGGTGAGCGCAGTTGGCTGGCTAGATCATCAATGAAGATGAGGAACAGCAACGGCCCCAAGACTGAGCCCTGGAAAACCCCACTCGTTACATGCACACTTGCGGAGTAAGTATCATCTACCCTGACAGTAAAGGAACGGTCGCTAAGGAATGCTCGAATCCAGCTCAGAAGGTTCCCTGATACTCCTATGGCTGAGAGTTTGAGAAGCAAGAGCCTATGGTTGACTGAATCAAAAGCCTTACTAAAGTCGAGATAGAAGACTTCTACAGCAATACCATCATCCATCCTCTTAGTAACCTCGTTTAGAAAGCTCAACAAATTTGTAAGACATGACCTACCTTTTAGGAAGCCGTGTTGTGCGCCATTCAAAAGAGTGTGTTTGGTTAGATATCCACATATTTTATCGCGGATCAATCTTTCCATAACCTTACATAGTACACTAGTGAGGCTAACCGGGCGGTAATTTTTGACCGCCGAGGAAGCTCCTCCCTTATGGATAGGTACTACAACGGCTGTTCTCCAGTCTAAAGGAAGGGTGCCCTGACTGAGGGATGATGTTAAAAGTTCTGTGATCGGCACAGCTAACATAGGCGCTAGCAGTCTGATCATTCGTGGATGGATGCTATCGGGCCCAGCCGACTTGTTGTAAGCTAGGCTGGCCAATATATTCTCACCAATGTGTACCTCGAATGTAAGGTCAGTGCAGAGGGGGCGATCAGAGAGTACACATTGGAGTGATGGCGCAGATGCATTTGAGTTATAATCTCGGCGTTGTACGCCTTGAAAATGCGCGGAAAACAAATGAGCCTTTCCAGTGCTTGCAATGACGGCTGATCCATCGTCCCTTCTCAAGGTACCTACACCTTTTCGTGTTGACCCTTTAGATTGAACGTAGCTGTAGTAACGTTTCGGATGAGTATGGGCCTTTTGAGCGAGTCTCATTTCGAAAGAAATCTTTGCTCCACGTATCTTGGAAACAGCTATGTTTCGCGCTTCTTTGTAACGGGCACAAGTCCCACATGAGGGAGTAAGCTTATAACGCCTCCATTTTGCGTCGCGGTGACGTACGCTACGGGAAACTGAGGCTGACCACCATTGAGTTTTACCTTTTTTGCGAACGGGTAAGAGAGGAGCGAATCGATCCTGAAGTTGAAGGATGTTATTCTTGATCTGCCCCCACATCCCATCCACATGGTCAATGTTTTGCCATGGGAGTAGTGCTGCTGCCTGTAATAGGGAAGCAGGGTCGATCCTATGGAAGCTTCGAGACATCTTAAGTGGGGGTTTACCAAATGACAGACGTAACTCGCAGGCTAACACTACGTGGTCTCTCTTTCCTAGTGGTGGCAGTACGACCAAATTTTGTATACCGCTTTCAGAAGTTGAAATAACTAGGTCAAGAATAGACGGAGACTGACCCTCGCGGAATCTAGTTGGTTAGTTTACGTGTTGGTAAAGTGCATGGGAGTGTAACCAGTCCAGAAAATCGTTCGCGACTCCTGGGGCATGTGAGGTTTGGTACTCCCAGTTTATTTCAGGTAGATTAAAATCGCCGAAGATTACAACACGTGGTGATACGGCTAAAAGAGACGAGAGCTGAATTTGCAAAAGAGCATCTTCTTCCAAACTAGTGCTCGGGCTACGGTAGATGCAGCTTACAACTATACGCGTGCATCCATGTATGAGCAAGGCAGATATTATCTGCACATTCGTTGTAGAAAAAGAAATACTTTTCTCGAAGGGAATAGCGTTATCAATAAGGAGCAACGCCTCTCCAGCTAGCTTACCCATGGGTCGATCGCTTCTTACGGCGCTAAACCTATCCGCGATTAAAGCTGGTATGTGGTCATCATGAGACAACCATGATTCCGTGACACCCACAATTTTGCAGTGGGTGTCGTCAACTCTACAGAGGAGTTCAGCCCATTTATTTCTAATGCTACAAGCGTTTGTATAGAACAGAAGAGCACTATCATATGGGGCCAGACTTCCGGTGTTAGGGCTACCTAAGAGCTCTTTGTCCTCGGGCGTAATGCCCGAGGCTGCTTCGCGTTTTTTGAAGGCTGAATTTCATCAAGAGTTACAGCATTCGTTTTTGAAGCAGACGACAACTCTTGGCATCTAGTTCTATCTTCATGGTCTGAGTCACTACAACTCATCCAAGATTCGTCCTCTAAAGGACGAAGCACGACAGTGGC
>JACCGJ010021054.1:0-33288 GCA_013407085.1 Atriophallophorus winterbourni | reverse complement strand
TTGTGCTCTGATTTGTACTTTTGGTTGACCCCGTAAACATGAAACGATCTGATGTTCGCGAAACGTGCGTCAGCTGCATGAAAGCCGTCAATGGTAAGGTAAAATTGCCACGTGTCGAAACTGTTCCCACACATGTCACACAAAATGTGCCAAATCCTTGACCCCGGAGGCGTTGTCGATCCTGAATGATGAAAACATGCCTGGTGTATGCTACGTGTGCAAAAGTTGTCGAGCTAAACCAAACGCAGATTTAACTACTCGAACAAGTGTTGCGCAAAGCAACCTGGATGATCGGATGCTGAGCTTAGAGCTTATCATAAAAACGTTGAAGACATCGGTAGAGACTCTGGTTCCACTACTTGACAGCATACAAGACGGTCGCTTAATGTCTAAGACCATTTTAATCAGAAGGTGATATACCTTTCTCAGAAGAGTTTCAAAACCCAACTTTGAATCCATGAACTTGGGTGCTCAACCTAAACGCGAGAAATTAATTGGCAAATATAAATGTGGCCATTTTACTTAGGCTACAGGACCGGATGAAACATTAAAGGTGATGTATTGAACACATAAAGATACATAAATCACCCATTCAATTCCTGGCGCGCACATGACGCGAATCGGACAAATTAGAAACGTAAAACTTTCACTTAGTACACTCGCAAAGATGCGCGTGCTACGTCATAAAAGCCACATTCAGCCAAGCGCGTAGTCGCTCGCACATGGTCGTTTCGCAATTTATTTATTACAGACATGTGAAACGGACGTTTGATACCATGACAACCGTATCGATTTATTTAGCGTTAGAAATGAATGCGAAAAGTCAATTATATCTAATCAAACGTGTGAAAGCACGTACAATTTGAAAGCGTATGGTTTTATATATGAAGAATAATAGTTGGCAGTCGGATTTTTATGTATAAGGTTGAAAATAAACACACTAAAACAAAAGCTGGAGCCTAGCCTCCCGAGGTATGCCTAATAACGCAGCCAATTTTAATGGCAAGAACTACAAGAACTAAAATGGATTTCCCGTTTATTGCTAAATTAACAACAAAAATAAACAATAGGTCTGTAACATACACCTTAAGTTTTATCATATTTTAAAACAATTTCTAATGCGACTGGTTTGCTATTCTTAGCAAGCAAATTTCAGAATCTCAAATTCATATAACCGAGATTAGTACAAGACAAAATTTATGCCAAATGCACAATTTTTTCACTACCACCTGGTGATAACTAAATTATCGCAAAATATTTTACATCTAACTCACCTTATATACGGGAATACTACTGAAATATGGTCGAAGCTAGCTGCCACTGCATAGCTGAAACAGAGACGATAGAAATAAACATACGTCAGTAAGAAATTATGACATCTATGCATATGCAACAATGAAGTGAGTGGAGTTTGCATCGAAAGCGATACCCCCGATTTGAAATTCATATACTACTTATTGGTTTAATATAACTTAGCCTTCGATTAAACTGTTGTGCAGACTTCGAGCCCAGCCCTACGAATAATTAAAAGAACGACAATTGCAGCGAGTTATCTGCAGGCGATATTTTGAGTCACCCAGGAGGTAAAATTGACAGCGACCCATTGCTGCGGGGTTTATTCTCCCAGATTTAACAAATAGATCAAACGCAGTGAATAGAGAACACAGTGGATGTTTGAGCACAAATTGGGGTGGGCTTACTGCGAAGTTCAATAGACATTAGAGCGTGTCGCTTTCCTCCTCATTACATTATCACTAAAGCGAGTAAATCTGTTCCGAATCTTTTATTCACTCAAAAATGAGACAGAAAGTTTTAGCAAAGTTTGCAAAAGCTCGATTATTGATTACGGACTCACTGAGTTTACACATTTTAACAACTAACGATTTTTAAAACAAATTATGCGCAACGGATTTGCAAGGTAATTGTCCAGCTTTAAATTTTTAAACTTCCGGTCGCGTACAATTGCGCATTTAAGGTAATAATTATGATTAAATCAAGAGTGGATGGACAATTTAACGAATGCTGAGGTGCTTGTTAAATTTAGTCTACAGAGCATGTTCACCCTACTACGGCAGCGTAAATTGAAATCAGGAAGCCGAACTTTAGGCAGACCGAACTTGTGGTACAAAGACGTTTTCAAATGAGACAGGAAGGCTCTTGATATCAAACCTACGAGTTGTTGAGAACTTGCTGTTGACTGCTCGCTTTGAAGGCACTGTTTAAAGCTTCATGTCCAAGCTGAGGATGAGCAGATACTTCTCTCGGCTGCTAATCCAAGATCACTCCGCCGGTGTGCAACTGACGCCGATCAAGCTTGTATTGCTTATCGCTGTGAGCGCTGTGGAAGAGATTGTCACTCCTGAATCGGACTGCTGTTTCATTCTAAAAGCCATCATGCGCTTGGGATGCACATCAATAATCGGCATTGACCGATGGAGACCAACAACAACCACAACAACATCAAACGTGATTTCAGCTTGCATAATTTAAAGTTGGATCCACGTTTAACTTATGTTGCATTTTCAAATCATAGTTTCAAGCTTCATAGGCCTTGATGGTGCTGTTCACGACATTGGTGGCAGCAACACAAAATCAGTGCAGGTTAGCGGCATTTTGACCTTGAAGCTGCTATATCCCGGTTGGCTGTGGTGACATATTTCACACGTGCCTGCATATTTTTAACATTTTAAATTCTTCACTGACGCCTAATGAGCGGAAAAAACACAGGGTTATAAATTGACACTGTAGAAAATCAGTTTCATTCAAATTGCGCTATTTGCTGCAAAAATTCAGATGGTTACTGTAAATAGTTTGTTACAAGCTTTTTGAATGAAGACTCCACGGCATTACTCGTCTGTGTCATTCATGATCAACAAATGGGATAAAAAAGCAAAAGCAGAATTGAATAACTGAACATGCCATATTGTAAACCACGGAGGCTGACGTTTTATTTTATTTAGTCTGATGTCCCGTTCATTAATCCAAGCTGCGCATAAGAGGAGAAGCTAGATAATGCATGAGAAATCATTGACTATATTCGTGTTAATGATCGACATAGAAGTTTTTAAGCTACGTTCATCCATTTTTGCCTCATTGTCATACAAACAATTGTTAGTCTTGCAAGTTTTTGTAGTAATAATACTGCCAATAGCAAACTGACTATTTGTAAGTCTGAAACTATACTCAGTACATTGAATTTACTACGATCGCGTTTCGCTCCAAACCGCCTTGCATTGAAATATGTCATTCATGGGAACATTTATGTCACGGAGTTCATGATATGCGCAACTATACAAAGTCGGACTTTTAAGGCGCTGTTTAATAGGGTGTTCAAATACAAAATCACGAAATGACTCCCGATCAAGTGATGAAGATGTTTCTTAGTGGTCAATGTATATTGACGCACTCATCTCGCATTTACACATCACAGGAAAGTTCTTCACATATTTTAACTCTACCGAGTGAAGGAGGAAACACAACAATAAGAACGAACATAGTCACAAAAAATACAATTTTGTGTGAAATTTATTTTAAAAATAACGGAATACGGGTGTAATCCATCTTACTCATACTCAAACTTATGTTTATGTCATACAACAGAACTCGGTTCACTCGGTGAACCGATTAATCATTCATTACTTATAAAGACAAGGTCATTGAATCGATGATGGAAAAGCGGAGATTCGTGGTGATTGATACTGCTTCGCTTACCTTACTGTGACCGCCGCAGTCAAGAGAACGCAAATCAGTATGGGGACAAGATGAAGACCAGCTCCTAGCATAATTCAATGTTTTGTGAAATTATACATTGAAAACGGAGTTCTGAAATGAATTTTGAAAAAACGTCAGGATATCAAATCGACATGAGAAAGTTTGCTCAAGTGGAATTTTGAAAGAAACAAATCGAACGGTATTGTTTCTTTTAGCTTCAAACGATGAAACATACGAATTATCACATATAACCCGACAGGAGCATTGAAAAACGGTCATTTTATACACACCGTTGAGCTCGAGTTGATCGTGCAATTTATCAACGAAGGTGCCAGCTTTTATAAACGGAGTGGATTTTGTTTGAATTATCCATTGTGGTTCCATGTAAAATCATGTCAGTCCGAAACTTTGTGATAAGCTCCGGAGATAAGCTACTTGCTCTACGACACTACAACTTCACTGATCACCCAATAACGAAATCTTAGATTAACCGAAACCAAAGTCGGTATCTAGTAAACCAAGTTGTATCATTCGGATAAACCTCACAGAATACGATATTGGTTAAATCACATATGAGTGCTGAAGATGAAGATTGATTCGTACATTTATCTACTAATTCGACATGCGACCGAAACAACTTTTAACGTACTTCGATCCAGATGTTAAAACTTATCGAACTCTTAAGCTAACTAATAATTTTTCAATATTAGGAAAACCTCCAATCGGACGAAGCGATAACGTTGTCCTGTAGAGCTAGGCGTAGCAGTTACGGAACGAAATGCGTCAGAATGGTAAACTACCGTGCTCTGTGTACCGAGTTACAAAGCACTAGTTTCGCACAACTGGATTACTCCGATCCGGATAGTCATTGGCGCTCTCTCTTACAGCACCCAAAAATCTATATTGGAGGAACATTCAATCTTCGTTTTGAAGAAAGCTTCTCAACGTAATAAATTTTTACTACGAAGCGGGGCTAAAATGTGGATGAAATAAAGGGCAGTTGCATGGGAGTTTCACAAGGCTACCAACACAGCTGATTCTTGGGCACAAATTAAACGACTGCGAAACAAAGTTATCAGCTTAATTGGACATGATAAACAAGCTTTCCAATCGCAATTGATTTCTCAGATGAACCAGAATCAGAAACTCTTATATAGACTCGTAAACGATAGAACGAATACTAAACCAGGAGCCATTGCCTTAAAAACTTCGTCCGGCTTCACTGAATCGATTAATCAGACCGCTGACCAGTTAACAGAATTTTATGCCGGAGTTTTGCGCCGAAATCCACGGGGCCTGTTCAGGAACCAATCATTTGACTTGACTAACCGACCTTGAGTGAAGTATTGATTACTCCGATCGTGGTAGCGCAGCACTTACGACAATTAAACGTAAAGAAATCTCCAAGACCAGACTAGATAAATCCAAAGCTGCTAAACCTGTCACACCCAGCTATCTGAACCTCCATCCTGCATGTTTAATAATCTGCATCAAGCTGGTCTGGTACCAAAAGACTGGAAAATGGGACAAATGATACCATTTACAAAGTTGGTTGTTACAAAGTTGTTGATGTTAAAAATTACAGACCAGTGACATTGCTGTCTTCAGTATCCAAAATATTTTGAGCGAATAATAACCGCAGAAATAGTGGGACATCTCGAAACGAACCAACTTTTGGCAGTTGCCCAACACGGATTTCGCAGAAATCGCTCTTGTCTAATAAGTTTGCTGACAAGCTTAGACGATTGGACGATGGTTGTAGATGCGGGGGGCTGTATTCGTGCGTGCTAACCTGGACATTTCTAATGCTTTCGAAAGAGTAGATCATAATTTACTCTTAAACAAGCTAAAGAAACACGGTATTGTTGGAAGACTATATGAATTGATACGTGATTTCCTCAGCAACAGACACATCAGAGTTCGTGTGGACGGACCATTATCGAAGAAAATCGATGTCACTAGCGGTGTTCCACAAGGATCAGTGCATGGACCAATGCTGTTCCTACTCTATATGAACGATATACCAACACCAAATGACAGTAAGATGGTTTTGTTTGCTGACGATATAAAAGTATTGAGACGAATCAGCAATGCTGATGATTGTATTTTACTGCAAAACGATCTGAATGCTTTGTACCACTGGTCATCCGAAAATAAACTGCCATTGAAAAGTCGAAGATTATTCAGATCGGTCGTGATCGTGGTTTTTACTAGCAATACAAGCTCGGCGACAAAATCCTGGAGTACACCAAAGAAGAAAATGACCTGGGTGTCTGGATTTGCAGTATTTCAAAAAATGGTCTACAATGCGAAGCCATTTACAAAAGCGCGACTCGTATGCTCGGCATGTTAGGGCGGATATTTGGACGTTTTCTCCGAGGTGTTTTCCTCTCATGATGAACACATATATACACCCGGTTCTAGACTATGCCGCACAAGCCTGGACACCATGGTTCCATAAAGACATCTTATATCTGGATCGCGTATATCAGAGAGCTTCTAAGCATATCATTGGACTAAAAACATGTCATTCAACCAGCGATATATATACAGTGGAACCCGGGTACAACGAATCGCTGGGGAGATAGTAAAATGTTCGTTAGAAGCGGAGTTCGTTGTAAGTAAACCGCATTGTCAGACATGTAATTTTACCGCCGTTTTTCTGTACACTTGTAAACAAGTGAAGAATGTCTTACCTTTGTGTCTTTCTGCATGCGTGTAATCCATTTGATGATTAGATGATGCCACAGCACACAGATCACAACATTGAATCAAAGTTCATGTTATTAATAGTAAATTTATTATAAATGAAGTAGTAAAATCATCTTGCACACACTCTGACAGTCAAATCTCACGTTTTCCTGAAGTAGCTGGCGATACTCTTTTGTTTAAGTTTTGACTTCACCACTGCCTCGATCTCTCTCTCCACAAATTCAAGTTTTCTTTCGACGTCTCTTCCTTCTATCCTAAAAATCTCCTGCAGAGATCAAGAGCACTTCTGGCATCTTTCACAGACGGAGCTACCAGTCACAGACAATTCACGTGATTTTCTTGTGCGTGCGTGCAAGTCAGTTAGCACACTGTAGGCCAGGCTGCCTGTGTCTCGCCAAGCTGTGTGTGTCAGTTCTATTCTTAGCGCACTGCAGGCCACTTTTGACGGAGCGTTGTGGGTTAAAGGCAAGACAAAGCGAGTTCGTTTTATGAATGAACTTTATCGAACAAACATAGCTGTCGGGAACGTGTACAGTGTTCGCAATAAGCGAGATTCGTAACGAACAGATTCGTTGTACGCATGTTTTAAATAGGCTTAAAAAGAAGGGATTTATTTGGGAAATCATGGTGTGTTCGTTCAAAGTGGGAATTCGTTGTAAGCGAGTTCGTTGTAGGTGGGTTCCACTGTATATAGTTCGACTCTATGGGTATTATAATGTTAATTGCTTTTCCAATCATGAATCTTGAATCTTACCACGAGTCAATACGGAGGTGTCGTTAAATCCTTATGCAACAAATAAGTGTCCAAATTTCGAATGAAAGTTTCGACGCTGGGAGCGATGACAATAGTTTCGAGGAGGGCATTCCAAAGGAAACAGCCACGTACAGAATAAAAATATCGGTGCCAGCTGATACAAAAATGTGGAATTTGTAGTGTGGCTGAGTGGCTGTGACTCACTGTATTTGAATAAACGTTTTAAAAGATGATGTGCAGTATTTAATATTTTTATGTTTTTATTACATCACTCTGAAGGCTTCTTTAAAGATGAGTTGGAAATCTTATTTTTTGAAATCGTTTCTCGTACGTTACTTTCCGAAAACCACTTACGAGTCTGGTTGCACGATGGTATATTTTAGCGAGCAATAGTGTATCCTTTTTAACCAGGGAGTCCAAGCTTGCGATGCATGCTCCATGGTTGGAATTAAGTAGGCTTTCAGGATGGTGGGCAACGTTCCATGAGAGAAGGTTCTGAAAATCCGTCGCAGCATAACTAGAGGCTTGGAAGCACGCTTGTAGATGACCTCACAACGCACGCTGTTCTTGAAGTTTCCGCATACACATGCTCCAAGATCTCTTTCTGACTCAACTCAAAATCATATGCCCAAAGTGATATTGATACTTAAATGTTTTACGAATTTCCAGCACGTTGCGCTTTAGGAAGTTGAGTGGCAGCTTATTCCATACCGACCATTCATGGAGAGCATCTAAATCACTTTGCAGCTGTACACAGTCTGTAGTTGATTTTATCCGCGTCCGAAGTTTAATATAATCAGCAAAGAAAATCACCTTGCATGAGAGCGTCTCTGGTAGGTCGTTGATGTAAACCAATAAAAGTACTGGTCCGAGGACTGAACCTCACCGTATGGTATGGTATGAAAGCACAAGCCTGACCAGGCAAAGTGCCGCACAGTCACAGACTGCACGTGGGCTAAATTACTGTCAGGTTGCCCAGGCCTAGACAGATATAAGGGTGGGAAATAGAAATGGCAGTGAGACTCCAGCGTGTTTCAGCATGCAGCTCACTACCGTTGGTCAATCAATTTAGCACGATGCTAGACGCAAACGACATAAATCCTGCACGATTGCACATCCGCGCAGTACGCCACTAGAGGCATCACTAACCTGTGATTGTACCAGGTTGAGTCGAACGATCACCTTGCCCCCACTGAGGTAACTTTCTAGCCATACGGGTTGCCATCCACTGATACCCATCTGCTTCAGCTTTTGTAGTAGTCCAAAGTGATCAACTCGGTCAAAATCTTTAGACATATCAAGATAGCAAGCGTGGATGCTAGCTCCTTCGTCAACCGATTGGGTTCAGTCGTTTAACACCGTCAACAAGTTTGTCAAGCTACAGCGGGATTCACGAAAACCATGCTGCGCTACTGATAGTATATTTTGTGATTCCATGTTATGAACTATTTTTCCGTCACTATACGCTATAGAACTTTGGATATCGCAGAAAGGTAGTTTTCGGGATCTGAACGTCTTCCACTATGTAGGCACCACTCCTTCAATTATGGAATGTTCAAACAATTCATTTAATTTTTCACAGGATTTCGGTAAAGTTGGTGTGATTACTTTCGCTCCAAGGGATTTCCTGTGGATCATTCGACACAAATGTCGGTGTATTATCGCTGAATTGATCTCGATCTCAGTCAGCTACTGCGACACAGTTGATATAGGTAATTCTTCATTCGATCTAATCGTTAACGGACTAAATACTTTAGCATAAATTGAGCGAGAGCATCAGCTGTTTCCTTTGCTGAGACTGTTAATCCATTTTCAGTAAGCAGAGAGAACACTCATAGTTTCACTCACGAACGAGCATTGATAATCCGATATGGCAATTTAGGATTTCTTTCCAATTTCAAAAACAAAAAGCGACGGTGATTTAGATTTTTTCCTCAAAAAGAGCGTTTAATTTGATCCAAATTCTGCAAAATTGTTGCCAAAAAGCATAAGTCCTGGTGTTTCTGTGTTGAACCCAAGAAGAGTTGCTTTGCCCGATCCATTTGTTCTTGCGACTAAGAACCTTGAAGAGAAAGTCGCTTGCCCAGTTGACTGAAGTATTTTGTGAGTACGTTGCAATGTGTTTCGGTGTTGTGATAATCAAGCTTTTCCCAATTTACTAGCCTAAGCGCTTCACGTAACCTCGCGTAGTCGATCCTTCTGAATAGTTTTGCGGACTCAAATACTTGACTAGCGCTGCATACATATTCAAAGCTTAACACAACATGATTACTCGGACCGAGGGGGCAATGTAGTCAACACCCTCAAATGACGTAGTCTCGGAAGTAAGGATTAAATTCAAAACGGATGGCAACTTCGATCCTCTTCTGTGAGTAAAGTCGGACACATTGTTATGCAGTGGAAGAATTCCTATCAGATCACAGAATTTATGATCGAGTGATGAGGAAGATAAGGAAGTTTGAAGTCACCAACGACCAGTAATTGAGAGCTTCGCATCTCTCCGGCGTAGTGTAGATTTTCCAATAACTTGTCGTTTTGAACATCCGTCGAGGCCGGATGGCGTTATATTATGCTTATGATGCAGTCGTTCTGTGACTCCTGTATAAAGCTACACCAGAGGGTATCTTTGGATTAGAGGTTTGGATCGTGAATATATTTATGCACTGAAGACATTCGTGGCAGTATAGAGCTACGCCGACACCTTTCTGTGGGCGATCGTTCGGTATTAGTATCATGTTGGAAATCATCAGTTCGCTTTCAGTCATACATGATCAAAACCAGGTTTCAGTAGCAGCAACGGGGTCAGGTGAATGTCGTTTGCGCAGCTCGGTATGAAAGCACAAGCCTGATCCAGGCAAAATGCCGCACAGTCAGAGACTGCACGTGGGCTGATATACTGTCAGGTTGCCCATGCCTAGACAGATATGACAAAAGAAATAGAAAGGAAATAGAAGTAGAAAAAAAGACGTGTCGCTAGCGTACCATCCAATGTTCTTTCATTTTGAAGGAATTCTTGATACGCTGATCGATGCCTCCTAATTCAGACGCATAGTTCAAATGAATGGCTGTCCAACAATGGCATTTTGCGCAGCTCGGTAAGTTCAGCCGATTTATCAAACAAACTTTGGCATTCGTATATAGATATTTGGGCAAGCTTTTAGCATGTAACAATCAGCCAGTAACAGTATGTATTATCTCAACGCTGTCGACGTCATCAAACGGAAGAAAAACAGCTGTATTGCGCGATAACATCTGACATATATACGGTAAACGAGCCCGCTGTTGAAACTAAAGTGTTTTTTTTGCGTTTACCGCAATAAAGTAAACGGACCAAATAAATGATCGAAATCGATAAAGAGTTTTCGATGCGTACCTATGCATGAAATATCAATTCGGGATTCGGAAACCAGATGAGCTGAATGGCAAAAAAGACGCTTCGTTTTTATTTAAATTGACAAATCGTGTATTGCTTTGTGCAGGCAAATGTTTCAAGGCAAAATGTGTCATGAACTTGAATCAGCTGTACCGGCTATTCCCCTGGCATCGTGCAGATAATCACCTATCAAATATTCGAACACAGCTTAAATGGCAAATAGGATCTACATAGCAAATTATCCATATATGTTTACATATTTAAGACAACTTGTTAATTATTACAATAGTTTGCGTACTTATACAACAGAATATAGCAATTCTATATATTTTAAAATTGTTGACGCCACCAATAATATTGTAAGACAACGATGGGGCACTTAATTATAAAAGATGCTGAACAGAATAATTGGGTAAATTACAATATTTTTGTGTGAGACTGCACTGTGCTTCATATTCACATTTGAGCACATGTGCTTCAATATTTACATTATTCGAAATTTATGGGTTAAATAATATTGAATTTCAATAGCAGATTGGAAAGAATATCTACGTAGTTAGTATGATAGCTTACTTGTGCTGATCTATCAAATATGTTAGGATAGTTTCAGTATGTTATTCATAGCTGAGGAAGTCGTTATGAAAACGTGTACCCTATACTGATAATTCCGTCTGATCGTTGGTCATTGGATAAATAAAGTTTTATAATTATTCGACCGGTAGTGATTCAACATTACCACAAATACAAATTCGAATTAGATGTTTGCGCGCGTATGAACAACGAAAGACGTTTGTGTTTACCAATTAAGCATTAAAAAGATGATTGAAGTGTTTCTAAATTGTAAGTGCAAGAGAAGACTTGAGAATATTATTTGCGTGCGCATCTAAACAATTCCCTGATTTTTCGATAAGTTCATGTTGCTAAATAAATACTGTTAACTTCACGAGAAATCCTCCAAAGATTAAAATTTGAACATTTTCAGTGACATATAATCTTTTGTAGCCATTTTAATCAAATTAAATAGATTTAATGGTTGATGTTGCCACTATCGATCTGAGAGCGTAGCTAAATTTAGAGACTAAACTATTTTATCAATTCAGTTACTGCCAATTTCTATTTACCAGCGCATGTAGAACAACAGAATAAATATAGATAGTTGGTAAAAAAATATTTACAAATTGTGTGAAGTCATTGTTACGCTTGGTGCTCGATGAAGTATTGGTTGCCTGCAATACACCAACAGAACATGCCCCACTTTTACGAAACTAGTTTGAACGCATTTCCCAATATTGTATTCAATTATATGCATCCTATTTTGCGCCATCTGTTAAAGTAATAGAACACAATAATAGCTCATCAAGCATCCGATTATTGGCATAAAAATTATCAGCAAACTGTAATAATCCGAGCTCAATCTTCCACCAAGAGCACTGTCGCATTTATGGTTTTGTTAATTACTAGAAACGTTTTATATAACTTTACGTGAAGTTAGCTTAGCTACTTATGAATTCATTTTGTTTTGAAGGATGATATTCGTTCTCTAAGAGTCAGTGCTAAAATAGATTTGAGGAAACTTACAACTGTCCTCGATGGAGCATATACATTAAATGTCATATTAATTTAAGTGGATGCCCACTTCACCTTTTTAGCGTGGGGTCATTTGAAGCAATTATGACAGTCCTCCGCTGACGTTTATGCTGAGTATAATAATGGATTGTCATTCATCACGAAAGATGTGACGTTTGAATGAAGTTTTCTAGTTCTCTTCAATCGGACTAACACAGCTTTCGAATGGTTTTCGCGATTATCGATTAGTAAGGTCAACCAGAGCAGCATTAAAATAAGAGATTAAGCTATTTTGCAGTAAGAAAACAAACAAATCGAAACATGTCACAACTCAGTCTAGCAAACCAAGACAAATGCGTTTACACAATTGAAAAAAAATAATTTACGTGTGATATATCATCCGAAAAACATCATTCTTTCAGTCTCAGTAAAGCTACAGCAGATGCCATTTTCGAATTACTGAATTGCTTGCCTCATACCGGCATCCGAGCCACGCTAAAATTGACCAGTCATATCATTTGGCCTGCCATTGAGTGATGGAATAAAAGTTGCCTGATTCTAACGTAGGGTTAAACGATATTTACTTTACCGGGTACACTCCGATTACAAAGTGACGATTCGAGCACGTTTATTTCAATGTGGTCGGTCTTTTACCTACTTTTAACGGTTGTTTCTCTAATTTAAAGTGGTTTTCGTTCCACGCGTTTGTTAAAAGCGGTTCAATGATGTGACTTTTATGTAAAAATAATTCACAAATGCTTTTTAAGATTATTAGATCGGTAATTTCTGCGAGCCAACTATCATAAAAACAAACTGCCGTTAACAGTTTTTATTTCAGTGGTAAATACCAGAAGACGTCTAATTTTGCTGTGATGCGGACTTTGTTATCAAATTGGAATTATTCAAATGCTATATAAAAAGGACTGACAATTAATCTGAAATCAGAATTATTGTTAATAGGTACTATAAAAATTAGATATCCTGATTTCACATAGTCTTAACCATCACTAAATTTAATGAACTATTTTTTCATGAATTTCAACTTATACATTTAGAATTGTGTTTATTATCAGAAACTTGTTCACATGAAATAATATAAATTGACAAAAATTCAATTTTTATTAATTATGCTTAATACAACAACGAATAAATGTTGGTTGATCCGAAATAATTTTCATATGACAAAAGGATGGATACGCAATTGATGCAATTGATATCATATTGATTGTAATGGTCGCGTTCAAAACTTTTAAAATTGAAATTCGTTTAGTATGGAAATAATATGAATATCCAATAAGAGGAATTTTTAATTGAATTATGATATCTAATAGCATATTAACAACTAGATATTTAACCTAACACGATATCGTGTATATGCGGACTTCCAATTATGAGCAGATTCTACAAATCGATAAGAACACCGGCTTAAATACTGACAAGCTATGTTGTTTAAAATTCAAATATTTACTTAGTTGAACATGATGAGAAGTTGTAACATATGACCAGAAACTTATCCATTACGAAAAATAAAAAGAGTTAAAAGAACACAAAACGGTGTTGTGGCTGATTGTTCTTATTGATCATTGTTTTGTAAATTAAATAATAATGCCAAATTTTGTGATATAAATTAATATTTTAAATATAAGCTTGCAAAATGTATTAAAATGACATTACATTTCAGCATCCAATAGTAGCGTTCGCACCTAATTTAATTCGAATACATTTCGGCCGAAATGTATATAATGTAAATTACTGCTATGAGAAATGCTGATAACTAATAATATTGTTACAATTTTTAAAAATATTTCTAATACCGCAAAATCGAATACTGCGTAATTGATTACTCACACAGAACTGATGTGATTTATTCGTTCTGAGATCTTAATCTAAGCTACACCATATAATGAAGTGAATGCTGTTGTTCAAATAATGAATTATGAAGTAGATAAAATATGGTAAAACACAGTACAGAAAATTACAAAAAAGTGTTATTAAAATGATTTGAATGCCACATTATAGCAGATTCTTGAAAAATAAAGTGTGAACGAACAATGGCATAAGTGCAGGGAGCAGGTGCACAAAATTTATATGTAACATGCGCTTAATGCTCGACAGCGAATTGAAATCGCGTCAAGGTTTTATTTTGTAAAGCGATAGTTCACGGATTAAAACAGACAATGGAAATAAAAATGGTCGTTCAATGTGATCATTCGCTTCAAACAATTACGAGCCTGTCTGCAATTATTTGTTCATTCTTGCCAATTTTATTGATATTATTATGCTATAATATATATTTTTTACGTTAAATTTGTATATTTCAGTTCAGTTCAAGTTCAATATCAAGTTCAAATTGCACAAGTCTGAAGTTGGCTAAAAGCCAATCACGCGCCCAGATTTCCTCCGATGGTATGCGGTTGATCACCCGGCACTTCGATATCGAGTATACAGTTCGTACTTTTCACACGTTCTTGCTTCCGAATATCTGGAAAGTAAGGTAGGGTTTCTCTTCACCAGAACCGTGAGAGGTCAGCTTTTCAGCAATCAACGTAATAATACGCGTGAACAATGTATGGTGTATGAAATCACTAGCCTAGTCGAGGTAAAGTGGAACACAGTCATAGACTGCATATGGGTTAACTTGTTGTCAGGTTGTCCAGGCCTAGACCGATGTGATAAAA
This sequence comes from Atriophallophorus winterbourni, assembly GCA_013407085.1. Lineage (NCBI taxonomy): Eukaryota > Metazoa > Platyhelminthes > Trematoda > Plagiorchiida > Microphallidae > Atriophallophorus > Atriophallophorus winterbourni. The sequence goes on along the minus strand of JACCGJ010021054.1, from coordinate 18,494 downwards.
ATGTAAAAATATACGTTTTTTTGTTTTTTTAAAGTTTTTTTTTATTAGACAATGTGCGGAAATATGATAGACCATTGAACGTCTGATTCCCTTTTAAAGCTTAACACATTTGGAGTCTTACTATACAATCTGGGAGCTTGTTGACCACATCTTTGCTGAAAAAGTGCTCACGTGCCAGCATCCTGGGTCTACTCTTAATAAGTATCATAGAATTACCCCTTGTAGCTGTTTTAGGGGCAACTTTAAGGATATCAGTAATACTATCACCCGTAAGACCCTTTAGAATCTTGAAGGCTTCTATTAGGTCACCTCGCAGCCGCCGTCTCTTTAGTGACAACAAACTAAGGTCCTTGAGTCTAGCCTCATAGGTTTTACCTGTCTGACCCTCAACCATCCTAGTCTCAAGGCGCTGGAACCTTTCGAGTCAAGCTATATCTTTTTATGTACGTTGCTCAGTATTAAACGCAGTATTCTAAGTGAGGCCGCACGACTACTTTGTATAACGGAATAAAGATTGAAGATTTTCGGCAAGATAACTCTAAGCGAAATGCGAACAATTCTCCGCGAGCCTTGTTTGCAGCTTCGGCACATTGAGTAGCCCACTTAAAATCGCCTGTTATAGTAATGTCGAGATCCTTCACTTTCTGAGCAGCAGCTATTCTGATAGTTCCTTCGCCGACCTCTAGTTGTGTTGTCGCTAAATCAGTCGTCAGAACACGGCTCTTCCCCTAGTTTAGTGGCAAGTCCCAGGTCTATGTCCACTCGATTACTTTTTTAAATCAGAGATAAGCGCATCTCTACTGTCGGTTCCTAGGATCTTAACATCATCAGCAAACAGGAAGCAGCGTGAACTCAAGCACGCTGCCAGGTCGTTTACAAAAATAAGAAAAAGTAATGGACCAAGCACCGAGCCTTGAGGCACTCCACTGAGAATCAGTGATTCCTGCGAGCACTCCCCTGCAATGCTAACATAGTTAGTGCGATTAGTTAAGAAGCTGTCTAACCATCGATGTAGGTCACCTGTGACGCCACACATACTTAGTTTGTGCAGAAGGTACCTATGGTTCACCGAGTCAAATGCCTTTTGAAAATCAAGATAGCAGACTTTGACTACTCTCCCTTCATCGAGGCGTAATGTCACTTCGTCCAGAAAGCTTAGAAGATTGGTTAGGCAGGACCTTCCTTTCCAGAATCCGTGCTGGGCATCGGATAGTAAGGAATTGGCTATCAAATGTTTACATACCTGGTGCCGAATGATTTTTTCCAAGCACTTGCAAAGAATGCTTGTCAGGCTTACTGGTCTGTAGTTTCGTACATCCGAAATGAGGCCCTTTTTGTATATGGCTATTACCGACGCTCGTTTCCAATCATCCGGTAGTATACCTTGGAGTAAGGTAGCTTCAAAAAGATTTCTGATTGCAAGGCTAACTATATTCGCGAGCGGTTGAAGAATAGCCGAATGCATACCGTCGAGACCAGCTGACTTAGTTTTATCCAGCCACAACAGAACTGTGGTGACCATTTCCTGATGAACCTTCACCGAGGTAAAGGGAGGTGCTCTGCACTCGTGAGTTTCTAAACAGTTACCTGAATCGTGCCGATAAATACTGCAGAAGAATGAATGCAACGCATCGGCTTTTTCCGGTGCAGTCAAAGTCGTATTGCCATCGTCCAGCATTAACGTACCTATTTCTTCTCTTAATGATCGCTTGGACTGAACATAGTCATAAAAAGCTTTCAAGTTAATCTTTGTTTTTTTGCAAGTCGGGATTCGAAGTCCCTTTTAGCTTTCCTTTGAGGCGCAGCCGCTGAATTTCTAGTCTGTATCTACTGCAGTCTAGTTCTGTGAGTTCCACAGAATTTGTAAGCCCTCCAGCTACGGTCACGACATCTAATAGCATTGCGAATAGAGGCGCTCCACTAGGGGGGTTTTCCTCGCGTTCTCACTGGTTGTAGAGGAGCAAACTATCCTGTAGTTGTAAAAGGTGCCCTTTTATAATACTCCACCTGATTTCTACACTAGGTTCTAATTCGTCTGGTTCCCAAATTAGATTCATTGCTTGAGTTTGTAGTTGGACCATGTCCGTTCGACCAAAGTTGCGGGACATCTTTACTTGGGCACTGGGATGCCCTAAATTCCAGTCAAGAAGAATTAAAACGTGGTCGCTCTTGCCTAGTGGCGAAAGGTATTTGATTCCCTAAATATCTTTTTCATGAGACGATAGAATCCAATCTAAAGTGGACGGAATATGTCCTGTCCTAAACCTTGTAGGTTCCCTGACATGTCGATAAAATGCCTCGAAATGAAACCAGTCTAGTTCTGTTCAGTTATTAGTATCTGTATCATTATCGCAGGGCGACAGGCGAAAAAGTCGAAACGAGTGCCCAGATTCTTTCGGAGTGGCTTGAAAAAACCCGCCACTACCAGGATTTATTTGTAAGTAACACAGGCGTGTGCAACTGTTAATGGAAGATGGAAGAAGTCTCATCACCGAAAGGTGAGAGAGTTAATGCATGTAGCATGTCCAATCGAATGAAAAGGCGATGGACAGCAGTTCATTTCAATAAATACGAAAAAAATGAAAACAAAACGCTTTTTTGTGTTTCAAAATGATTTTCCGAATATTTTTGTGGTTTTTGATCATAAATATAGAGGGAAGAGCACCTGCTTCCGTTCGTCCAGCCCATGTTTGAACGCAATTACTGAAGTTGCCATAATCAGTTCTGCGAGGAGCGAGTTCCACGCGTTCACTATACGGATGCTGAAGAAGTGCGTTCTGAATTCGAGCCTGGTGTGCTGTTTACTTAGCTTGAGCCTGTGCCCTCGTGTACCAACTAAAGGAGAAAACCGAAAGAAGTCATCGAATTCGAGACAACTTAATCCTTTGACAACCTTAAGATCCCCCCTAAGTTGCCTCCCCCTTAGCGAGAAACGTCCTAGTGCTAATAGACGATTTTTATAATTGGTGTATGCTAACCCATCGATCATGCGAGTGGCTAGCTTCTGTACCTTTTCTAGCTGTTCGATATCCTTCTGGTAATACGGCTTCCAAGCCCGGATACACTATTCTAAATGTGGCCCTACTATTGGCTTGTAGAGGGGCAATAGCACCTCAGCTTTTCTGCAAGTGACGGCTGAACGTAGTCGAAAGAGTTCCCTCCTGGCTCTTTGAGCCGCAGCAGCACATTCGTCAGCCCACTGAAAGTTTGCGGAGACTACGATTCCTAGGTCCTTAGTATAATTTACCCTACGGAACTTTGTGTGAGCTGAGGGCGTAGGCACAATCATGTTGCCTGCCAGTGTAAAGAGCGAGTGACTCTTATCTAGGTTAAGGGAAAGGTCCTACTTACCCGCCCATGTTGTTACAGCTTCCACGTCACTTATCAGATCGGAGTTATCCGATCTACCGACAATTTGAACGTCGTCAGCAAACATATAACAGGGTGAGCGCAGTTGTTTGGCTAGTTCATCAATGAAGATGAGGAACAGCAACAGCTTCAAGACTGAGCCCTCAGGAACCCCACTCGTTATATGCGCACTTGCGGAATAAGTATCATCTGTAAGAGACATGTTAAGTGTCATGTAGCTTTAAAATTCTTCGTTTTTCTTTCTATTTTCTACTTTTATAAAATACTGATTTTTGTGACTTGAATTTGGTTTTGTTTATTATTTCTTTATAATTAAGATGTTAAACCTTGCTTTTGTAATTGTCTAATTGGAAATCTTCTTTTCACATACTTAGTGAACCTTTTGTTTTAATTCATTGTTTATGCAATTGTCGGACATTGTTGTTGAATTTGGGTGCCATATAGGGCACTTGGATTTCGACACCAATTTGGGTGTCTAGTATTTGATAGACATTTTTGACGGTAATTTTATCCCGTTGCATTTATAATTTAACAGTCTATTTTGTCAGCATTGGCTGAATTTATTGTTGTCATTTGGAACATTTGAACATTTTTGTCCCACATCATTGTACAACCTGGTACAGTTGATGTTTGTCCATTGTTATTGTCTATTAATCTTGTTAATAGAACCGTTGTAAACGAGAATCATTGTTTTGAATTGTCGAAATAAGAAACGGGTGGTCTACGGGTTAACCAACGACTTTAGTCGATACATCATCTACCCTGACAGTAAAGGAACGGTCGCTAAGGAATGCTCGAATCCAGCCCAGAAGGTTCCCTGATACTCCTATGGCTGAGAGTTTCAGAAGCATGAGCCTATGGTTGACTGAATCAAAAGCCTTACTAACGTCGAGATAGAAGATTTTTACACCTATACCATCATCCATCCTCTTAGTAACCTCGTTAAGAAAGCTCAACGAATTTGTCAGACATGACCTACCGTGTAGGAAGCCGTGTTGTGCGCCATTCAAAAGAGAGTGTTTGGGTAGATATCCACAACTTTTATCGCGGATCAATCTTTCCGTAACCTTACATAGTACACTATTGAGGCTAACCAGGGCGGTAATTTTTGACCGCCGAGGCAGCTCCTCCCTTATGAATAGGCACTACAACGACTGTTCTCCAGTCTAAAGGAACGGTACCCTGACTGACGCATGATGTGAAAAGTTCTGTGATCGGCACAGCTAATACAGGAGCTATCAGTCTGATCATTCTTGGATGGATGCTATCGGGCCCTGCCGACTTGCTGTAAGCTAGGCTAGGCAATATAGTCTTGACATTGTGTACCTCAAATGTAAGGTCAGTGCAGAGGGTGAAATCAGCAAGTACACATTCAAGTGATGGCGCAGAGGCGTTCGAGTTATAATCTCGAAGTAGTACGCCTTGAAAATGCAAGGGAAACAACTGAGCCTCTCCAGTGCTTGCAATGACGGCTGAGCCAGCGTCTTTTTTCAAGGTACGTAAACCTTTTCGTGTTGACTCTTTAGATCAAACGTAGATGTAGTAACATTACGGATGAGTATGGGCCTCTTGAGCGAGTCTCATTTCAAAAGAGATCTTTGCTGCACCTATCTTGAAAACAGCTATATTTCGCGCTTCGTTTTAACGGGCCCAAGTCTCACATGAGGGAGTAAGTTTATAACGCCTCCATTTTGAGTAGCGGTGACGTACGCTACGGGAAACTGAGGCTGACCACAATTGAGGTTTACCATTTTTGCGAACGGGTACGAGAGGAGCGAATCGATCCAGAAATTCAAGGATATTTTTCTTGATCTGCCCACACATCCCATCCACATAGTCAATGTTTTGCCATGGGAGTAGCGCTGCTGCCAGCAGGGTCGATCCTATGGAAGCTTCGAGACATCTTGAGTGGAGGTTTACCAAATGACAGAAGTAACTCGCAGGCTAACACTACATGGTCGCTCTTTCCTAGTGGTGGCAGTAAGACCAATTTTTGTATTCCGCTTTTAGAAGTTGAAATAACTAGGTCAAGATTAGACGGAGACTGCCCCCCTTGGAATCTAGTTGGTGCACTTACGTGTTGCTTAAGTGCATGGGAGTGTAGCCAGTCCAGAAAATCGTTCGCGTTCCCTGGGGTATGCGAGGTTTGGTACTACCAGTTTATTTCGGGTAGATTAAAATCACCGAAGATTACAACATGTGGTGCTACGGCTAAAAGAGACGTAAGCTTAATTTGCAAAAAAGCATCTTCTTCGAAACTAGTGCTCTGACTACGGTGGACACAGCTTATAACTATACGCGTTCATCCATGCATGAGCAAGGCGGATATTATCTGCACGTTCGTTGTAGAAAGAGAAATACGTTTCTCGAAGGGAATAGCGTTATCAATAAGGAGCAACGCCCCTTCTGCTTGCTTATCCAGAGTTCGATCGATTCTTACGGCGCTAAACCTATCCGCGATTGAAGCTGGTATCTGGTCATCATTAGACAACCATAATTCCGTGACACCCACAATTTTGTAGCGGGGTCATCAAATCTACAGAGGAGTTCGGCCCATTTATTTTAATTGCTGCAAGCGTTTGTATAGAACAGGAGAGCACTATCATATGGGACCAGACTCCCGGTGTTAGGGCTACCTAAGAGCTCTTTGTCCTCTGGCGTAATGCCCGAGGCTGCTTAGCGTTTTTTTAAGGCTGAATTTCATCAAGAGATACAGCATTCGTTTTTGAAACAGACGACAACTCCTGGCATCACACATCACATCCAGTTTTAACTTCGTGGTCTGTGTCACTAAAACTCAACCACGATTCATTTTCTAAAGGACGTAGCACGACAGTGGCGCTCCTTAATGTTGGAGTAAGATTCTCCTGAGTTAGCGATTCTCCTGAGTTGCACAAGACAGTAAGTGGGTAACTAGCCAACCGAACGTGCAGAATTTCTTTCGGTGGAAAGTTGCAAAGAAGCAACCACCATTGTCATCGCGTTTTTTCTCATTGTGATTTGGATATCCTCGACGCTCGCGACGCCAAGCGATTATCCGGGTTGTATTTAGGAAGCAACTCGTTATGAATGATGCTGTAAAAATAAAAATAATTTTGACTTCACCAGTACGGTGAGAGGTCAGCTAAAGAAGATTTGTATATTGAAAAACAACTCTACCAGATAACGCTGAAATGGTGAACCACCTAATTTTGCAATACATTAGGGGGATATTTCAGGAAAAAGCTTATCCCAGATGCGGTCCAAACCGTTCTTGAAACTCGTGACAGAACTGCAGGGTATAAGTTCTTCTTGATGCCGGTACCAGAAATTTACCACCCTGAGGCTGAAAAAGTTATTCCGGGAGTCTAGTCTACATCGCTCGTTAGCAAGTTTGAGTGAATGTCAGCGGATGCCTAGCTCGTGTCTTAAGGCAAAGAAGTCATTCATGATAATGCCACTTAACCCATTCATGATTTTTGGGTTTCAATTAAGTCACCTCTCAAACGACGGCGCGTGAGTGAGAAAAGATCTAGGGACTTCAAGCGTGCAGCTTAAGGTTTCCCTCGCTGACACTCAATCATGCGAGTTGCGAGAAGCTGTACGCTTTCGAGTCGAACGATGACCTTCTTGTAGTAATGTACCACGCCTGGACACAATATTCTAAATGTGGCCGAACTAATGCCTTGTAATGGAACAGGAAAACATCGGGTCTTTTGCTCGATAACTCGGATCTCAGCCGAAAGAGCACTATGCCAGCACGATGAGCTGTAGCGGCGCATTGGTCCTCCCATTTGAAGTCAGTTCAAACCAGTACTCTCAAATCCTTAACACGCTGTGTGTCCTTAACAGCGAGAGAATTACCCGCCACCTGGACTAAAATCTTATCGACAAGTGCTGACAAGAGTTGGCTTTTATTAAGGCTCAGTGGGATGTCCCACTAGTATGACCAGTTTTGGACCCCTTTCAAGTCATGCATCAGGGTATCTTCATCCGTTGATTCGATTAACTTCACGTCATCCGCGAAAATGAAGCATATGCACTTCAATACAGACGAAATGTTATCAATAAAAATCAGGAATAGAAGTGGACCGAGTACCGACCCTTGGGGTACCCCACTGATAACATCGGTTTGGTTCGGCTTCGTAGATCCTACCCGAACTCTGAATGTCCTACCTGTAATTAAGGCCTTAATCGAAGCAAGTAGAATACCCCGTATGACTTTTGCTGCTAGCTTAATCTCTAGAAGGCGGTGAATCACGGAATCAAAAGCCTTGCTAAAATATAAGTAAATGGCTACGACTGGCTTTCCTCCGTCCAGCATTTTAGTTGCCGTATTGAGAAAACCAAAAAGGTTAGTCAGACAGGATCTACCTTAAAGAAATCCATGTTGAGTTACACTCAACAGAGATTGCCGACTAAGATGCTGACAGGTTTTGTCATGCAATAGTTTTTCTAGTACATTTGAAAAGATGCTAGTCAGGCTAACAGGTCTATAGTTCCAAACAGTTGGCCTGCAACCACCCTAGTGTATTGTAGCGACTATGGCTTCCTTCCACTTACGTTGCATGCATGAATTAGAGAGCTGGTGAAGCAGCTTGGTAAGTACTGAGGCAAGATTTTTAAGCATAATTTAGTGGATGCCATCCGGTTCCTCAGATGTGTCATACACCGCAGCCTCACTGAAGGACAACTAATCTAATATATGGACACCAGGTGTCAGGCCAAGCAGACCCGACGGTGCCTTTGAAGAATTAAACCGTCGTTGAACGCCACTGAACACCCCTGAGAAGGCAATCGCCTTAGACAGGTATGTATCAGCTACTTTTCCGTCTTCCAATTTCAAATTCCAATGCTTTCACTGGTTTTTCCTTTTGAATGTGCGTCGCTATAAAATCTTTTCGGATTGGATGTGGCATCCCTAGCTTAACATAACTCAAAATCCTGTTTCAAAACATGCTGTTATTAAACAGAAACATTCCGAGCTGTTTTGTAGCGGGTCTAAGCACCAGAAATGAGAGATAGCTTATATTGCCGCCATAGGCGATCACGTTTATGGCTGACTTTAGGAGACCACCCAGGCGGCTTTTGATGCCTTCTCACACATTGCAGCGGAGCGAGCTTGTCTTGTAACTCATTTAAATACTTACAAATTCTTTTTCAGTTTTCACTTATATTGGAGCCGCTAGATAACTAAAGGGAAGATCCTGAATTCTGCGCGAATAAACCCCAGTCTACAAGACTAATATTGCGTCTAGGACGAGAGAAAGATTTGTATAAACGCAATATCGCTTCGTAGCTTATCATTACGTGATCGCTTTTGCCGAGCGGTGATGGGTACTTAAAATACCTAACAGCTTCTAGCTGGGACGACAATATTAAGTCAAAAGTGGATGGAGTGCATCCATGACTAAACCTTGTAGGATCATTCACATGCTGGTGCAATGCATAATAATGGAGCCATTCGAGGAAAGTTACACGTTTCTTGGTTACTACACCTGTAAGGACAGACCAAGTTATGTCTGGGAGGTTGAAATCACCCAAGATAAGTACGCTGGCAGCTGAGTGAAACAAACCGTCGAGTGTCTCAACAAGCTGTATGATCTCCTCTTGGGATGCACTGGGTGTGATGTACACACAAGAAATTGCGGGAGGTGTTGGAGCAAGCCAGGATACTCGTGAACAACTTGAACGTTTTCAATGGCTAGACATATAGCTGTACCAATACTGTGCAAACCATACTCCAAGAGGAGTATAACGCCACCGCCTCTCCTATCGCCTGATCTATCGCATCTTACGACGAGATACTGTTCGCTGATGTTTATCGGTACCTCATCAATCGCAGACAGCCAGGTCTCAGAAAGCGTAAGTACCCTTGGGTGTAACTCAGCCACGCGGAGAGAAAGTTCAGCCTATTTATTCCTTATGCGGCATATAGTTGCGTACAATACTTGGGCACTGGTTATTCGTGCCTCTGAAACTAATCCTGTTTGGCCCACGGTCGAATCCCCCTAGGGAGATGCACGTTTTTAGCGTGCTATTTAGAGCATGAGCATCAGTTTTAGCAGCCTCTTGCGTTAAGGTAATGAACCGTTGACTAACCACATAAATCGTGAAAAGCATCTACTGGAGTCACCTGCTCGTGTGCCATCGTCAATCGCGCTAAGACAATCAACGTCATCTGGGCCGGACAGAAAGACTCGTGGCGAAGTGCTGTTCGGTATTATCGTCTGTGACTGAATAGCGTTTTGCGCTGCATCCTTTTTAGGAATGCCAGATGTTCACACTACTAAATTTCTCCTATTAGAAACATAAGAGTTCTGCCTAATCCGGGACGGAGGATTGTTGGGCTTAACCTGAAGTATATCTAGCGTTGTTTTGGCGAAATGCTCAGCCCTAGCCAGTAATGCATCCCGATCCGCCTGGTTTTTGTATTCAACCAGGATTGGTCGAGGGCAATTACCCATCCTACATTTTCCTACACGGTGGACTCGCACTGTGGGAGTAGAAGGCTTCAAACTCACCGTTCGGAGAAGGTCGTTTATACACCTGCGATCAAGATCTCCGCGAGACTTGAATTCCTTAATAAACGGTTCAGCTCGGTTACAAACTAGTACATTTCTAGTTCTAGATTTTGGAGCAGAGGAATTACCGTTCCGTGTTTCAATTTGCTGACGTGAACCATTCAATTACTGGATAATTTGGTCTACCACAGGTGAACCGGCAGCAATTAAATGCTGCTGTTTTTGTGTACTCACCTCACTGGTCTTGGTCCTCTTCTCCGAGGTTCCAGCTACATTTGCCACTTTGGAAGTGGTAGCTTGCTGGGTGGATGGGGTAACTGGCTAACCTGTTCGACGTTTCCCTTGGCTGCCGTTAATCTAAATCTTTTGTTTGAAGTTAGGGTTACACCACCACTTGCAAGCTACGCACTCAAGGCCCCTGAACACTTTTTTCACAGCAATTGCCGTTAAGACAAGCATTATTTGTACTCATCTGACAGCGAGTATTATGAGTAACAATGATGTTTCATAAAAATTATAGACTGATTTTATCACAAGTAAAAAAGATAGTCTTTTTTACAGCAACTTCACAGAATAGCGGAATATTGTCATAATTTTTAAGAGAGCGTGGGAAATACAACCAAGTTTTCTCAATAATTCCATTCAAATATAAAATTTATAGAAGCGTGCTCCTGTAAATATTAAAAACGAGAATTGTCTCATCATCGACAGGAAAGAAGGGTTTAGAATTCTTGTATTTTGTGCGTACCATAGATCAAAAATACGATGGACATCTGCCGTTTGTATTAAACGCCCTCAAGGTAATAGCCAAAACAATGACATAAATTTTCAAATAGTTTATAAAGGGGTGGCTTTAATTAAATATTTTTCCAAAGGAAATGAAATTTATAGAATTTTTGCATAATTCTCCGGAAAGTGCATTCGCCAGCTTTAGTTTAGCCTATGTTTGAACCACACAAAATTAGCTGCCAACACTATATGCGATGAAATTTAGTTCGACACGTTAGATTAAGGGATATATTGATTGATTAAGAACAAATTTAAGATCTATCATTCTGAGCCAGGAATATGTTTTTTTAAGAAAGAAATTATGCATTCATCAGCTGCAAATCATTCGTTTGTGAGTCGATCAGTTATAATTTTCTTTAAACGAATAGGAGAGTCATTTGGACTGTACCCCAGCAGGTTGCAGGTTTGTCGGTGAGCTCTAGAGGCGGCTGGATTTCCGAAGATTGACGCCAACTAAACATTTCGGGTGTCAGAGGTATCAGAATAATTTAAGTTGTTTGAATAATGAGCTAGTATAGCTCAAGGGTCCAGGATGAAATATTTTCACCGCTGCATTCAGTCTACACGTGTAAGATAGACAAAGTATCCTCAGCCTTCTCCAATGGAATGATAATGCCGCATTTGAAGTACACATTTCAGGGATGGAATCAATATCATCAGAAGGATATGGCGAAGCTATAAATCCTAAAGAAACTTACTACTCGAATGATAAAAGGACTTGCACGTATCAACTAAAAAATAGTATGTTAGAATTAGGACTCGTTCCGATCAAAAGAAGGCACCTCATGGTGGTCATATAGAAGCCTTAATAATCATCTTAGGAGTAGGCTCTCTTAAATTTGATGAATCCGAACTGTTCTCTTCTGTGGGACGCACCATACGTTATTGTCTCAAATAAAGTAATCTAAATTATAGGCTGTAATACAAAACACAATTCTCCGCAGCTGAGTTTAAGTGTTTAAAGTTAACTTACCAAGTAAATAGTCTTAGATGCTTTTGTGCACGTGTTCAGAGTGGATGACTTGTGCAATTGCTTTTTTCTGGCGAATAACCCATAGAAATAAGTTTACTTTGTTTACTTTTCTAACGAATAAGTAAAAAAAACGTATTTTGTTGATTAATTTTAATTTTCATCGATTGTACACACAAAATTCTAAACTCTTATCTTTTGCTAATGAAACCTCTCCCGTTCACCATTCACATTAACACACTTATTTAGTACTAAAAAAATAATTTTTTGAGCATCCGCTGTTTTCACGCACACGTTCTTTTGGAACTGATAGGGGTAATTCTTTTAGGTTGTCTGAGAAATTATTCTGAAACAAACCGTTTATCTTTGTGATTGACTTATTAATATTATTATCAAATAAAATTTTTGCCAAAATAAAAAACTAGGTAAATATCAATCTTTGTAAACTACTCTTTCAGATAGACATTTAGAGTGCTATTATACCATTCTTCATATTAACATCAAAATATTTCTGTCAAATGGCTGAAAAAACGTTGTTTTGTGGATTATGATTTCACTGTCTATACCTGATGAGTGGCAACATCGGTCGTTGTTTGTGTGATGGAAATAGATTGAAATGAGATTTTTCTGTATTTTGTAATATTCATGTCTACGTGATGTTGTATAAAAACCGTATTCGGACTATATTGCAATTAGGATTACGCTTCATTTTTCTTCTTCCAGTATTTTCAACATGAGCACGACACACGCTTGTACTTCGATATTTAATTTTCAATTAAATATTTTGGATCTGATGATGGCAACGTGAAATTGAACAAAATCTTCAGAAAAACTCAGATATAACATTAGCATTATATTTCATTATATTTAACCGCGAGACTTGCGTAATTACATTACACGAGTGCAAATAGCACGAAACCGGTCGTAAGTTGTGTGCGTAGAAAGATAATGCAAATGAGATTTTTGGTTTATGGTCATTGGTGTAAACACTGTCCACATGTGTGTGTGCTCATGTGATTGAACAGTTTGGTCCTACCAGCCTTATCCAACAGGGGCATACAAGCATAACTTGTTTACCACTCTTCCACTGTTTCAATCACATGCAGATCCTTATCCTACTGTCCCTACCTGATGGGTGCAAACAACAGGAATCCGGTCGTGGGTTATGTGTCTCTTGCAAATGCATGCAAATGGGGTTTTACGTACGTTATAAGTGATTTTTAAAAATTTAATAATATTCAATTGATTAAATTACTACCTAACAAATCGTACAACCTAGTTACGTGTTGACGTGCATTATCAGAAACAATCGCAGCAACAATCGGAGGTCCCCAGTTTGAGGGTCAAATCCTCCCTTTGATTTATGTGAATGAAATACAGTTACTGTTCAGTGAAACATTCCGTTATTCGTGGACGACATAAACATTTGAAGTTGCATCCCTAGCCAAAAGATTCTCTGCTATCATTACAAAAAGATCTGAATACGCTTTATAACTGGTTGTTGAAGGACAAACTACCTTTCAACTTCAACAAATGCGGGTTTATAAACGTGGAGAATTGAGTAGATTTCACATTCAATATAGGTTTAAATGTCCTTGAAAATTGAAGTTAAGTAAAAATTGTGTGTATCTGGATATGATCCAGTTTAAGAAGCTCAATTCAAACTAACATTTCATTTACAAAGGCAAAAGTGTTCTCAATATACTCAAACGCGTATTTTGGAAAGTTGCGCCAAAGGTATTGCCAAGGATCATGAATACGTACCGAAGATCAGTCATAGAATACCGTGTGCAATAATAGTCTCTGTTGCACAAGAAAGATGCCGAGCTTATGCAGCGAATCTATCACCGTACAACAAAATTAGTTCTCAGCATCCGAAACAAGCATTATAAAGAAAGAGTGGCTCAACCAATTCTGTTCAACTTTTGCAGATTAGAGCCTATCGGACTTCACAAAATATTCTATACTCCAAACCATCTCCTACAGGATTTATTCCCGCAAACAGATAAGATAAATTATCGGACCCATGAGTATGTGCTGGTGGTACTGCATTCCCGCCTGAACTGTAGAAAGTAATTTTATTCTGTCCTTTGTTTTACTTGGAACCGTTCACCTTCTGTCGTTGCTCACTTCACTGGCTTGCATGAATTTAAAAATAAATTAGACGAATTATTATTAAACTTTCCTCCAATACTTATAGACTGTTTAAACTAACACCTTATCTATTATTTTAAACAGTTTATTAATTTCTACTCTTTTATGGTAATTGTTAAGCTTGTAGCATTTTAAACCATTAAAAACCTTGAAATACCTTGAATGAATTCATGCGAATCCTAACAATAAGTATGTACATCTGTTTCAGAACTCAGAACTAAGAACTCAGAACTTGCTGATGTATAAGAAATGGCATCACCAATAACGAATTTCTACTGTTATTTGCATACCATAAATTTTAACGCATTTCTCATAAATAGACGGCAAAAATTCCAACAAAGACCAAATATATCGAATTATTCAAACGTGAAATATGAGCATTCGAATTCACATCAGCTAGTGCGGTTGATCCAACGGGGATTTCAATGCTAGCAAAGTTACAAAATTATAATATGAATTAATCCACGAGAAATCATGGCGAATTTTTCCGTTGGCACACCAACCGTATATCTTTAAAAAGTCGATCTACATTTCGAATCTCATTAGTGTTTCTATGACAGAACGAGCCAAGCGAGTTCATCAACGCGAAAAACATATTCTTATCATGATTAAAAGACTATGTTCAGTTTTCTGTAGATAGCAAACGTTTTGGAAGTTGTAATTTGTAGTGAAGCCTTGAATTGAACCGATTAATTCGAAATTGATTCACAAATCACACCGAGGTTACGGTGGGTACAGACAGATTGATGGCCATGTTTCGGTCACAGGATTTTCACATAAAAGATGATAGTATGTTTTTCATACTTTCATGTGTGCAACATATTGGCAATCTCTTGTGCTGTGGGGTTCGTGCTTGAGCGTGCTTAAAGTTGAAAAAGTTGGCCTCAGGATTAAATCGAAAGTGGGTGCGAAGCACGTGGTGTGATCTCGTTAATGTTGCATCCAACGCTCTCAAAGCTTGCGAAAATAGCTTAGTTAACGTTCGGACAGTAATGGCTTCAACCTTTTTCTCTCAAAAGTATTTCAGAAACCTTTCGAACATTTTGAAAACATGAAGTTGAAATCTATGTGGACTGCGTCTACAGTACTTAAATGTTTATAAAACAGATGTGTTAGTTCTCCACATTTAACTTACGATGTAGAACGGACTTACACTTAAGCGCCATAATCTTCATGGCAGAACGTAACTCGTCATATACTAGCTGGAAACGGATCAGAGATGGTGTCATCATGGGAACATAACACACAGTGATAACATTTGAAAATCACTAATTGTCCAGGAAAGAAACATCCCCGTGCATGCATTGGAAATTTGTTACCATGGGATCGGTCTATATAATCACTTAATGTTGTTTAGATTAGGTCTTGAGATCATGCGCTTGAGATGTAGATCAATGGTTACAATCGACCACAACTTGTTAACCAGTTTGCACTAGGTTGTTAATTAGGACATGTAGAGTGAGGAACTAATGTGTAGGATTCTGAAGGGCGTGGCAGTGAACGAAAAACTGGACTACGATATTCACACATGCAACCTATTCCAGATACCCATTCACAAGACACTTACCATAAGTAAATAAAATTGGCCATGTGTTTTATGAGTCATCGAAATGTAATTATTTAAATGTCGATAAAATGTTTTTGACTTGTCACAACTTGTCTTATAGTAATAAAACTATGAACAATTTCAACAAATGCTTCCAGTGAAGTTCCATTCAGAACGTGTTCAATGTTTTAAATTTGAACAACAAAACATCAACATATATTGTAATTATAATCCCGGAAATTTCATATGGGTAATAAACTGCTGTGACGAATAAATCCTATCAAAGAATGTAAATTACAATTCATCTCTGAGCTGGTACTCATTTTGCTTCAGTGATTAATTTCTTTCAAAATTTGTTAATTTCCCGCTTGATGAATGAGAATTGCACGAAACCAGTCGTGGTTTGAGATAAAAACCGTATTTTGTTGCAAGGTAACAAATTTTGTTCTTAGTAAGCATTTAATCGTACAAAAATATTCAAAGTGTTCATGTTTTTAAACAGGTGTGGACACATGTGATCGAAAATATTAGTCAGGCTAGCCTTATCCAACAGAGCCTTGCAAGTTCAAAGCTTGTTTACCATTCCTCTACTGACTCAAGTCATGGGGATTTTGATCGTACGTGATGAGTGCAAACAGGCCGTGAGGAATTTTGGATGGAAATGCATGCATATGTGGAATGTTAACACAGTGTACGTTTGACGTTTTGACAGCGCTTAAATAACCATTGCCGATGAAACTAATTCCAGAGCATTCAGTTAGAAACAAAATTTCGGTAAATTTTATCTTCCGGCATAGAAGCCATTTTCAGACCAGATTATGGATCTTGGTCAAGTGCCACGCTTTTCACCACTTAAAACCTACTAAACTCCTTTTCGTGAACCTATAGCGCACATCTAAAGATACATGACACTAATCTACCGGAGCCAGTCATGTTTATCGTAAGGTCACGCGTGCACTTGAAGCCAATCGATGTGAAACACATGTTCAGAATGAAAATTGATTTTTGTAAGTGAATTAAAACGGTGATTCGGTGAAGCTTAACGATTAAACACCTAGACTAGAAACACTTAGGTACTTAGAAACAGCTTCACAAAGATAACAGCTGAATTTATTATGGAAACATGCTTCTAAACGTCAAGAAACTGTCGTAGCGACTAGTAATTCCCAGTTAGTTTTTGACACAATTTCGAAGTGTGATTGAAAGATTAAAGAACCATTAATAGTGATATCATCGTCATGCCACTGGCTGAGTTCCATTTTGGTGATTCATGCAGAATTTCGGCGAACGTTCGTGTCCAATCTATTTCCTAACTTTGTTTAGCTTACCAGGAATACGTAAGACAGGTAACCTTATTCAATGAATCGTTTATTAAACAAAAACCTACATGGAATACAACCAAACCGTTAGTAGTTCGTGGATAAATGCTCAGACTCTTACGTGACGTTGCCCACTGTGAATTTTGAGATAGATGATCTGATTTAAATGTTTCGTTTAGCATATTGTACAAAATTAGGGTCGTGGTAAGTGTGGCATGTGCATGTTGTTGTTCACGTTGCTCAAGTACGGTAGACCATAAATATCAATTCTCATGATTTCTCGCATAAATTCATGGCACTTATTTTACACAGTTCACAAGCGTATCACATGAATGTTTTCGTCAAATTTTCTGCTTATTTATCTAGTTCCGAGGCTATCTCGATTTAAATCCGTTTGATTGGAAAGCGAACATCATATCCACCATTTTTCTGATAGAAAACTATAAAATGTGAAATTCCGATATCATTCGCCAGATGCTAGATATGTTCAGATATACTCGTACCTGGGCGCTGAGATAACCGGTTTCTTTCACATCACAAATAAGCTATAAGTTTGTAAACTAATCTTTACAGAGTTCAAGTTTGACCTTGTCTCATGCATCAAGTTCACATTAGTCTCATTGATAAAGTGTCATTTATATGTAAACTAAATAGAACACTTCTCAATTCTTTAGTTAGACACAATCGCGTTTGGAGAAGATTCCCGTGATATTCTTGCTTTTTGAATAGCTCAACAAATTATTGATACTGCAATGAGCTTTATATCTTGCGGTAATTATTATTATTATTTTGAAGTAAAACTTGATTACAAAGTGAAGAGGAGTTTAAACATTGAAAACAGTTTCTAATCAAGTGGTGACATAAGGATTAGCTTCAGTAAGACGTGAATCAGTGAATATATAGTAAAATGAATTGGAAGAGAGGTGCTCGGATTAACACAACTAAACTTTGAGTGAACGAACCACAAAGTAGATCTAATTTAAATGATCAAAACAACGGAAATGACAATAATTTTAAGAGTGTACTTCCCCCGTACTAGCACACCAGTACCTATTTCTAGCTGTTTGCCATCAACCAATGGAGACTGTAAATGTGAATTAGAAGTATAATTTTATTTTCAAACACTTGTACTTTCCAGTATATTATCAAATTTTAAAACAACCAATGAATAATGGCTCCTAAATTTTTATATCTTCATGATATTCTACTCAATTTAGTGTCTGTGAATAATCATCGGACAAGCTGATCAAAGGAACCGCAACATAGATTAGCCTTGAATGTCCACCGTGCTCATAAATTTGACCATCACACTCAGCCAACGAATAGATTCGTGGTGTTTTTGGAAGTATTGCAGCAGACGAGCTTGATGGGTTTCCGTATTTTACGCATCATGAGTATTTTTCCATTAAAGTTCGTTAAATTTCATCCAAATGAATCATATGTTTTCCTCGAATGAACACCAAATTCGGATCATCTGACTAGCTTACTTCTGACTTCACCGAATCTCACTTCGTGTTTTATTTTACGCCAGATTATCAAATAGTTTTCACTAATGCAGCCGATAAAAATAAATGATCAACTTTTAGCATATTAAAGTCTATACGGCTGATCAATTCTCGATTTCACTTGTTCCATTCTGTTAAAAACGAAGCTGTGAGTTTACTGTACATTACTTTATGATGTACATTGCACTCTTGTGCTAATGCGAATCTAGATTTCAGTCTATAAATCCATCAATGAGGACATAATACCACGAAACTGAACTATCGTATTATACTAGTAAATTACGGTAATTTTTGAAGTACTTTATCATTTAACAATAAAATGTCAAATTAATTTTGACT
>JACCGJ010021053.1:0-10538 GCA_013407085.1 Atriophallophorus winterbourni | reverse complement strand
ATGATAAAAATGTAAAAATACGTTTTTTGTTGTTTTTTTAAGTTGTTTATTAGACAATATGCGGAAATATGATAGACAATTTCACGTCTAATTCCCTTTTAAAGCTCAACATATTTGGGAGGCTTACTATACAATCTGGGAGCTTGTTCCAGAAGTTGACCACACGGTTGCTGAAAAAGTGCTCACGTGCCAGCAACCCGGGCCTACTCTTAAGAAGTTTCATGGAATTACCTCTTGTAGCTGCTTTAGGTGCAAGTTTAAGGATTTCAGTAATATTATCACCTGTAAGACCCTTTAGAATCTGAAGTCTTCTATTGGTCACCTCTCTTTAGTGAGAACAAACCGAGTCCTTGATCTAGCCTCATAAGTTTTACACCTGCCTGACCCTCAACCATCCTAGTTGCAAGGCGCTGGACCCTTTCGAGACATGCTATATCCTTTTTTAAGTACGGTGCCCAGGATTGAACGCAGTACTCTAAGTGAGGCCGCACGACTACTTTGTATAAGGGAATGAAGATTGAAGGTTTTCGGCAAGATAACGCTGAGCGAAGTCTGAACAATTCTCTGCGAGCCTTGTTTGCAGCTTTGGCACATTGAGTAGCCCATTTAAAATCGCCTGTTATAGTAATGCCAAGATCCTTCACTTTCTGAGCAGCCGCTATTCTGATAGTTCCTTCACCAACTTCTAGTTGGGTTGTCGCTAAATCAGTCGTCAAAAGACAGCTCTTCCCCAAGTTTAGTGGCAAGTCTTAGGTCTTTGTCCACTCGATTACTTTTCCGAAATCAGAGATGAGCGTATCTCTACCTATGGTTCCTAGGATCTTAACATCATCAGCAAACAGGAAGCAGCGTGAACTCAAGTACGCTGCCAGGTCGTTTACAAAAATAAGAAAACGTAATGGACCAAGCACCGAGCCTTGAGGCACTCCACTGAGAATAATAATGATAATAATATATTCTTGGACATCCAAGGCATGTAATACATGATCAGTTTATCAAAATTGGAACAGCAAAAGAAAATATAACGGTGCAAACGACTGAAGTGAGCGGGATTTTTAAACATTTTTTCCGTTCAATAATGGGATCGAATATAGAGTAAGTAAGAAAAAATTCTAATGTCTAATAACAATAAGGTTTCATTTAAATTTTGTCAGAATCCACGGATTGCAAGGATGGGAAAACATGGAGAACAGAAATGGAAGGTAATTATAATAAAAAGTGGAGTGAATTGCAATAAACATTGTCATAAAAAAATTGACAGATAAATTATATATGCATCGATTCATGTTTTTTCCACGAAAAGATTGGTTGACAAGATTGAAAAGGGAACATGAATCCATCGGAATAAAAAAATTTAAGAAATTGTTGGGGATGAGAGAGGGTGTGGTTAATAGCATGGGAGTAGGGTACGCTGTGTGCTCCAATACTCTTGAAGAATTGTCGACGAATGTAACCAAAATGTGTTTACAAGCCGGGTTTTCGTTATCTGCAAAAGAGTGAATCGCAAATGGAACAAATCTCGGGCGATAGATTTCGAGCCAGTTTCAGTGATGGTTCGGTATTCGAAGACACTGGAATATAATGAAAGATATTCTCTCCACCATCATGGTGAGAGGTCATCAAAGTAAAATAGTTCATCATTTAAAAAAAATAAGAATGTACATTAAAAACATAATGATTTTCAGGTTTTTTTACTTTTTTATTTTTTTGGTAGATTTTATTGTTTTGCAAGTTTGGATAAAAATGTGACATTTATAAGCCTCATATGAAATAAAAGACAGATATATACATAATGGTGTATAGAAAATGTCATGGAAGGCAATGTGACAAATAGACAAATGTGATGCAAGTCCCAACCTATGACAAGACATGCATAGACCCTATGTAACCTGACACTACAGCAGCGTTATAAATAGAAAATCAGAAAAATAATCTTTTTAGATGTTTCGAAATTTTTGTTAGAGAGACATTTGTTTACGATAGAGAACTGAATTGAAACAATAAAGATAACTATGTTTAAACAAAAGGGGGTAAGATAAGCCTAAAGAGATACAATAAGTAAAGGTACATATAATACTAGTCCCAGGTTTTGATGTATGTATGATGTATGTATGAACGCACAAGCCTGATCCAGGCAAATTGCTGCACAGTCAAAGACTGCACGTGGGCTAAGATACTGTCAAGTTGCCCAGGCCTAGACAGATATGAGGGGGGGAGTAGAAATAGATGTAACATACATAGACACTTAGTAACCTGACACTTAATAATACCATGTATTTCGGACATTGTGAACAGTTCTATACGTGTGGTAATGTACAAAATACTTACAACTGGCTCAATAACCAGGAATACCGTGACAAAATATATTGTTTATGGAAGTGTTTATTTTGAGAATTTCGCATAGCGATGGAGCAGTGAGAGAATCTACGAGTGTTTTAAATTTACCTGTAGATGTGCACATGCGAAAATGGAGTGGAAGAGAATTCCAAAGATGCGCATACCTAATTGAAAAGAAGTTTTGTCGAACTTTAGTGCGAGTAAGGGGGATATGTAATAGCCTCATTCGGTTACGTCGTACAGAACGATTGCAATCTTGGAAGCGCATGGTAGATCTAAGCTTAACTTGGTGCTCTGTGATGATTCGGAAGAACAGAAAAAGATTAAGGCGAATTCTGCGTAACCATAGCGGGTCAACATCTAGTAGATTGCATCTTACTTTATAAGATGAAGGATTAGAGTAGCCTAACATGATTGTGCTAATTCTAAGTTGAAGGCTTTCTAAGAGAATACAGTCACGCCTAGCGATGTGAGAGTAGGCTATATTACAGTAGGCAAGAAGCGGTAATACTTTCATTTTATATAGACTTAGTCTTCTTTCACGAAGGAGGAATTTTTGATTTATCAAATCAAAATTCTGTCTAGCTCTTGCTATGAGAAATCTTACTTGTTTGTTGAAATTGAGAGATGAAGAATATCTAAATCCTAAGTCTTTTAATTCGTTAGAAGGTGCGAGTGGTGTATCGTTGAGAATAATACTACCGAGGGGTATTGAGCAGCGTATACCCATGAATTGCGTCTTCAGAGCTGAGAATTCTAAACCCCATTGTGAGCCCCAACTTGAAAGGGTTGAGAGATCGTCGTTGAGAGAGTCTATAGCCTGTGATACCTCTATGGCCGGAAAAGCTGAAACAAGTTTATTATCATCCGCAAAGATAAAACGCTTTGAGTTTTTACGAAATCTTGCACATCATTGATATATTTAGGAAAAACAAAGTTTTTGAACAACAGAAAATGTCAGGGAGTAATAGAGATGATGCACTCTTTTCATTGATGTCGGTTCATTGCCATCGTTGCCAATGTGTCGAGCCATACACTCTCCTTTTCTCTTGCACCCCATCCAGGCAAGCGCGCTCTTCCAACCCTAGCTAAACCAGAAGTGAGCCTTTTCAAGCCACTCTTCCATGTTAATGGCTGACCGCCAGCCACTTTTTTTAAGTCTGTACCAGTTGACGCATGAAGCGCACGGCGTGGTAACCGCTCGGGTTTCATGCACAATACGTGCTCCAACCAGCGGAGACGACGTCGGTTAATGGCTGTCTGAACACTAGCGCCGTTGCTCCCTAAGACGCGGCGCCTGACCTCAGAATTGTAAACGTGGTGTTGCCACCGTACGTGAGCAATCCTTCGCAGACAACGTTGGTCGAAGACCTCAAGCCTCCTAACATCTACTGAGCGAACTGTCCAGCATTCACTCCCGTATAGCAATACTGTCCTTACCGAGGTGGAATATATCCTTCCTTTAATTCCCAAGCTCAAATCACGTCTTTTCCAGAGGCACTTGAGTTTAGCGAATGCCAGTCTGGCCTTAGCAATTCTGGAGGTGATTTCCTTCTCTATCCGACCCCCAGCAACCACCAGACTTCCTAGGTATTTGAACTGCTCAACATGATCGGGAATCAGATCATTTATAGCACAATTTGGCAGTTCACCAGACCAGTCCTGAAGGAGCACTTTACTCTTGCTTGGCGAGAAAGCGGGGTACTTTGCTAAACTTCACGATTATGTTTTTCGAAGCATATCATATTAAGAGTTGGAAGCGTTTTAAGTGAGTTTCTTATAGGAATCACTGTACTATGATGTATTAGTGCCGTAGTAATAATAGATTATCACACTTTAGCATGAGGGTACTATTGCTTTAGGTGAAGTAAAGCAGAAAATTGAACCGGAAATAATTCACGTACACATCTGAAGGCTCTTTGACCGTGGGCAACATGAGTTTGCCCAGTCGTGAAAAGTCCAATTCTTCAAGAAGCGTCCAGGAATCTTTCACTTGTATCGACGCATCTCGGACGGCACGATGCGGTTGACGTCGGTCTTGGTAGTAACCCCACGCCCCAGATTGGTTGCGGTAACCTGATTGAGCACCACCTCCACGTCGCTGGCCTTGACCACCCCATTGATTCCACCGTCTGTTTTGATTCTGCCCCATTCGATCGCGATCGTTTCGTAACCTCCGGTTTTGCATCTGCCCTTGCTGATAGTAACCACCACGAGCGGTGGCATATGTATAACCTGGGCCAGCACGACGTCCACGCTGCAAATAATCCGTAATAGAAGTAATAATAATTATATATACTATATTCTTGGTAACCAAGGCAGGCAAAACATGATCAGGTTATCAATGTGTACAGAATAAATAAATTTAAAATGACCTTATCAAGCGGAATTTTTGAACATTTTGCTGATTAATAAAGGATGGTAAATTTACAAGGGTAAGAAAGTAACTTTTTTTCGCGCAATGTCACACAGTAATAAAGTTTCATCTAGATTGCCTCGAAATGATCAAATGAAGGGGATGCGATCAATTCTGGAGCAGGGATTGAAAGAAAAGAAAATAACGGAAAAAAATTATGGAGGGAATAGTGCGTGTGAAGATATAATTGTCACAGTAAAAATAAATTTTCGAAATAAAGAAAGTTCCTTCATATATATATATATATAAATTGACTTCTTCGGAATGATGGTGGGTGTGATTGAAGAAAAGCACATAAAAATCCGAAGTTACATTGAAAAAAAATTAGGAAATGGAGGGGAAAAGGAGTGATTGTGGTTTAAATTGCATGAGGTTTGGGCCGGTTGTACGATCCAGGAAAGTCGAAGAATTGTCAAATCAGGGAAACCAAAACTATTCGCCAGTATGGATTTCGGTTCATGTAGAAGAATCAGTTTTACGCGGAAGAAGCAAGGACCAGTATCGGAGTTGGTTTCGGAGTCGGAGACACTGGAACACGATTAAAAATATTCTCTTCACCATCATGGTGAGAGGTTATCATTGTGAAATTTTACATTTATTATAAACGATAAAAAAGATCACAAAAAACAATATTTTTGGCATTTTTAGCGTTTTTTTCTTTTTTTGTTTTTATAATAAATACGTTATGGAAAAACATGTTTTTATGCATAAATGGGTTTAATGTAAGCAGATAACGGTTGAGGATATAGTCATATGGTAAAAATGATCATGAAACGCACGGTTACGATGAAGATGTCTAACAACATATCTAAGGTCGGACAACCTGACACTTGAATGGCCAGTTATCCAGAGAATACTATAAGACCTCATGATATACTAATATGTGAAAAAAAGATGTGGAATTAGAAACCTGGGATCCCATGAGAGTATAGAATATCTAGAGAAGAGTTTATCTTAAGGATTTGGGATAGTGAGTGAACGGTAAGGGTTTCTACGAGAGTTTTAAATTTTCCTGTAGATGTGCACATACGGAAATGAAGAGGAAGGGAATTCCATAGTTGTGCATATCTAACTAAGAAGAAGTTACGTCTAACTTTAGTGCGAGACATAGGGATATTCAACAGCCTTGTTCGATTACGCAGATCATATCGGATATAATCGTGAAAGCGCATGCCAGACTGGAGCTTAATTCGTTGCTGGGTAATGATTCGAAAGAAAAGAAGCAGATTCAGACGAATTCTGCGTAGCCATAGTGGTTTGACATTCAGCAAATTACACCTTTCAAGATAAGGCAAGGGGTTTGAATAGCCCAAAGTTATTTTGCTGAAAGTACGTTGAAGTCTCTCTAAGAGAAAACAATCACGCCTACCCATGTGAGAATAGATGATATTACAATAATCGAGAGTTGGTAGGACCTTCATCTTATATAAAGCTATTTTACTCTCGCGTAAGAGGAATTTATGGTTAATTAGGCTAAAGTTTTGTCTTGCTCTCGCAATGAGGTGTCTGGCTTGTTCATTAAAATTGAGAGAAGAGGAGAATCTAAATCCAAGGTCCTTAATTTCTGCAGAAGGTGTGATGGTTGAGCCATTTATCGTGAGTGTGCTAGAAGGGATTGAACAACGTAATCCCATATATTGTGTCTTAGAAGCAGAAAAATCTAATCCCCATTGTGAGCCCCAGTTAGATAGAGAGGCAAGATCACGGTTAAGGGATATCAGGGCCTGTGACACTTCACCAGGAGGAGATGTTATGACGACTTTTCTGTCATCCGCGAAGATGAATAGCTTAGAGTGATCTACAACATTTTGTAGATCATTAACATAGATAAGAAAAAGAAGTGGACCTAGAACGCTACCTTGAATTACGCAACTTGGAATTGGCTGATTAGTTGAGGTAACTCCATTAACGTGAACCGAAAAGGTGCGATCAGATAGAAAAGAACGGAACCAGCTCAATAAAGGCCCATGAATACCTAAACATGATAGCTTCAAAAGGAGTAGCGTATGAGGAACCCGATTGAAAGCTTTGCTTATGTCCAAGAATACAACAATCACTGCTAGTCCTTGTTCAAGGGAAGCCGTTATGAGATCTAAGTATTCTAACTGGCAGGTTACACAAGACTTCTGGCTAAGGAATCCATGTTGGACTGGAGAGAACGCATCTGGACCAAGGTAGCCCAACAAAGAATTTTTGATTAACCTTTCAAATAACCTAGATAGAATAGGAGTATGATTAATAGGGCGATAATTCGTAACGAGGTTCGAATTACCAGATTTTAAACGTGGGATAATAACAGAGTGTTTCCAATGAGTTGGAAAAATTCCACATTTGAGAGAAATATTGAAAAGATTTAATAAGAGTAAAGGAAAGTCTTCATTATCGTTGTGTAAGATTGCTGAAATAAAACCTACATCATCAGGCTTATAAGAGATTTTACTTCGACGAGTAATGTCTTCTACTTCTTGTACAGAAAAAGTAAAGGAGTCAATAGAGTTTAAGGGAGTGCTATTGTTTGCTGGTGGGTGGTAAGCGTTGTTAATAAACGAGCTGCTGAAGAATAAAGAGAAAGCCTGACTTATTGTGACCGCATCAGAAGTGACTATTTCTTTATCATCTTCGTGGTACATTATGGATGGAATATCATGTGTTGACCGGATACACCTGGTCTTCGAAAGGTAATTTAATGATTTCGTCATTGAATCACTGTTCAAAGCCTTTCTTTCTTGGCGTTCTAGAAGACGAATCTTAACATTTGAAAGAGAGTTACAAAGTTCGTGTCTGCGCATAACCGAAAAAAAATCTAACTTATGGTTCACAGAAGCAGAAAGTCGAGCTATCTTTTTCTCCATAAGGTTTATTGGGTCCCGCTTACGCTTCCTAATATGAGAGGAAGACGAACTTCGAATGCATGCTGAGATGTTATCATGAAAGA
This sequence comes from Atriophallophorus winterbourni, assembly GCA_013407085.1. Lineage (NCBI taxonomy): Eukaryota > Metazoa > Platyhelminthes > Trematoda > Plagiorchiida > Microphallidae > Atriophallophorus > Atriophallophorus winterbourni. Next base: position 2,850 of record JACCGJ010021053.1, on the reverse strand, counting down.
CCGAAGAGATGCGCTCAAAGTTTGAGGAGAGAAAGAATTCTGTCCAGTCGTAGGTTCTAAGAATATTCGAAAACTTCGTCCAATTGATATGAACTTTCTCATCTTTGCGTATATGTGCTGGTTTTTGCGAAAGACGCAAAACGCAAGTTATCATATTATGGTCGCAACCGGGTAGTGAAGCTAAGATTTCAACGTTGGTAGGATCAGTGCCTAAAGTGAAAATCAAATCTAAAACGCTGGACAGCCTCGTAGGCTTCTTCACAGATTGTGTGAAACCTAAAAGATGAATCGTTTTGGAGAAGGATGAAAGTTTATTTGGAGAATGCGGGGAGTTCCAGCAGGCATGTGGCATGTTGAAGTCTCCAGAAATAATCTTATTATTCAAGGGGGAAATGGACGCCTCAGTAAAAACATTTATAAGCTTATCAACAGCGAGTGTGGATGGAGAAGGCGGGTTGTAAATGCATCCTAGGAGAGCATCAAGAGAAGGTAAGGAGATCCAAATTGGGTCGTCTGGATCATCTAATATACGAGAGCTATGTATTTCTGCTTGGAGATCTGTACTAACATAAATGAGAATACCACCACCACGAGTGTGGTTGCGGTTTCTACGAAACATAAAATAGTTGGCTAGTTCGAGTGAAACGTTGGGAACGTCATTAGTTGTCCACGTTTCTGTTATAAGAACTATTTCGTGTGGGTTTGAGAGCAAGAAATGTTGAAGGGCAGGGAGCTTAGAAATAATTGACCGAGCATTAAGTAACAGGAGGCGAATTTTAGGATATTTAACATGCGTAATAGAAAACGATTTACACGAGTTGTTTGAAATTGTCGGAGCTAATATGGGTAAGGGTTGTGGTAAAGGAAAGGAAAATTTTCTATTGAGCCATACATGTTTTGAAATGGGTTTGTGTAAGCACTAAACGGGTTCAGATTCATGAGGGGGCGCTGATCTAGAAGACGTGGAGCGTATTGGAGTGGAGAAGTATAGGGTCTTGGAGGGGGATAGTAATAGGGCTGCTTGGGATAAAAGGGACTTTGCGGGAGGATAAGTGGATTAAGTGGGCCAGGTATAACCGGGAACCGTCTATGTACGGGGTGATAATTACATGAGCCATCAGATGGATTATTTCCATCAAAATTACGCCCGACCGTATGGTTCCTAATGATGCGCGGTCCACCACGTAGTAAGGGTGAATTTGATTTGAAGACAGGGAGCACGACTTTTTTGTGGCTTTAATTATAGGTCGAGCTGAGGGCTGCAAAGCTGCGGTGACGGTTTCCTTAGTGGGGACATGGCTATTAGGGCCGGGTGTTAACATTGCGTCATCAATGTTTAACTTAGAATTAGCTGTTGGGGTGGTGGTACTTGAGATAGGAGTAACATCAGAAGTTTGAGTTTGAGTTACGGGTGCAGTAGCTGATGCGGAATTATCAACAACATCCAAGTCTATGAGGTTGTCGATATCAGTTGAGCGTTTTACAACTTTAGAAACCTTGCAAAGGCACTTTCGTTGTAAAGGTGTGTTGTCAGGCTTGATCAACACATTAGAAAATTGAGGTAAAAGTTTTAATACTAGTTGGTTATTAATTATGTGCGACGCAAAATTTTCGTCGGCAAATTTTATTAAAATCGGTGCATTACTACGATTGGGAAGTTTTCTGAGTCTAGTAAAAGATGCTGAGTCTATGGGGAAGCCATATCGCGACAGAAATATCTTTTTAAGATCGACTAAAGGATATCTGTCAGCCACGTTAAGAAGAATAAGGTTTTTGGCACGGCTTCGACGCTGCTCAATTTCTGAGGATAGCGACTCTATAAATCGACCCGTGCGTTGAAGTAAATCTGAGTCTAATACACAACTGGGGTCAAGTAGAAAGGTAAGAGGCTCTAAGATATTGCACATTTTCGAGACCGTGGACAGCTTAGCCGTGACGGAATCGATCTTGTTTTCTAGGTTCTGTACCGTGGTCAGAACCGTAGACATATTTTCGTCCAGAACAACCGAACATTATTTTAATCGAGATGTAGTACGGTATGCTGTTTTTGACGATTTCGAATGTTTGTAATGCGACATACTGATCCAGAATAAAATTCGTAAATTGTGATAACGAGAATAATGACTTGCCAAATTCGGCGTAGCAAACCCTAGATTATGGTTCGCTCAAGTAGAAGCTATTTTCGAAACTCGACGCATTACTAGCCAAAAAGCAATGTACTGTTACGTCATAGGAAGTTTATCACACGCAGTCGCATCTGAAGTTGCTGATATCATATACAACAGACCTGTCGATAAACCGTATGATGTACTGAAATCAGCTTTGATATCGCGTATAGCAGCATCTGATGAGAAAAACTTACGTAAATTACTCTCGGGTATCGAGCTAGGTGACAATACACCGTCGCAACTCCTTCGTCGAATGATCGAGTTACAAGGTACAACACCAGTTGGCGAACTGATTTTAAAAGAATTGTGGCTGCAAAGACTACCAAGCGATGTTCGAAAAGCACTTTCGGTGGTCGAAGAAGATTACAAGTTAGATAAGCTTGCTGCCATCGCCGATCGAGTGTATGAAAATCATAAGCCAACCATTGCAGTAGTACAATCACCTCATAAATCAACTCCTTCAACTTTAGAATCAGAGATATCCGAGTTGAAATCGCGACTCGACGAACTTTGCATGCACATACGTACTCCACGAAATGATCGATCTCGGTCACCACAGAGACACAGTCCGAATAAACGATATTCACGAAGTCGGAGTAAAGGGCCAGGCCTTTGCTATTACCACCGCAGATTCGGTGAACGCGCCTACAGATGCACCAGACTCTGCAGTTTTGTTTCCAAA